>AWOL01S0030170.1:0-16750 GCA_000715115.1 Nicotiana otophora
AAACTAAATAAGCTTTTGATATGCGAAAAAATGAATTTTTATTCATAAGGCAGAGGCTCTCTTTAAATCTTCGTAGTATACAAAGCTTATTGTGTGTTTTATGTCTAGGCTTGGGCGATCTATGTGGGTACGATTCATTCGACCGTTTGAACCTTTACAGAGAATCCTACCGATTAAGCCTAGGGAATCATATGGGCTATACCCCTCAGTGTTTGGGGTTTATCCTAGATAAGCCTCAAACATTGTTGACATTGATTCTAAGTTAGCACGACCCATTGTTGACTCATTAAAAACCTTGCCGAAAAAACCCTTTATTGGGAAAAAATCGGATCGAGGAAAAAAGAGCGCAACGCGTGCTTTCAGGCCTAGGAAATTGTATCTGGTACCAACAAATGTAAGTTAGAAATGTAAATGAGCAAAAAAAGGTGATCGGGAATACCGCTATAAGTGAGCTATGTTCCAGTTGTTCGATAGTTGTTCACCGTTCATTGTCCCGAGTTTGTACGACCCTTTTCTGGTGATTTCGATAATTTGATATGGACCTTCCCAGTTTTCCTTCGTTCGGATTCCTAGTGTTCAATGTAACCTTCCTTAATACCAAGTCCCCGACATTGAATCTTCGTAGGTTTGTTCTTCGGTTGTAATACCTCTTGATCCGTTATTTCTGAGCTGCAATGCGGATGAGGGCGTTTGTCCAGTAGTTCCAGGCTTGTGTTTAGAGTCTCGTTATTTTTTTCTTCGGTAGCATATCAGAACTTGAATCTCGGTTCTCCAACTTCGACCGGTATCATAGTTTCGATACCGTAAACCAGTGAGAATGGGGTGGCCTCGGTACTGGACTTCGAAGTGGTATGATATTCCCACATGACTTCGGACAATATTTCTTTCCATTTTCCTTTAGCGTCGGCCAACCTTTTTTTGAGGTTTTGGATTATGGTTTTATTGGTGGACTCCGCTTGCCCGTTCCCGCTAAGGTGGTAGGGTGTTGACGCGATTCTTTTTATCTTATGGGCTTAGAGAAATTTGCTTACTTTGCTACCAACGAACTTCTTCCCGTTATCACATATGATTTCGGCAGGCATTCCGAACCGACATATGATGTGATCCCAAATGAAATATATGACTTCCTTTTCTCTGACCTTTTCGTATGCATGGGCTTCCACCCACTTAGAAAAATAGTCAGTCATAAACAAAATAAAGTGAGCCTTATTGGGTGCCCGTGGAAGGGGGCCAACGATGTCCATTCCCCACTTCATGAACGACCAAGGTGACAAGACTGAATGCAGAAATTCCCCGGCTTGATGAATCGTCGGAGCATGCGTTTGGCATTCATCACATCTTCGCACGAATTCCCGTGCATCCTTTTCCATATCGATCCAATAGTATCCGGCCCTGATTATTTTTCTAACCAGTCTTCGGTTCCCAAATGATTTTTGCAGGCGCCTTCATGAATTTCCCTTAGGACGTACTCGGTATCTCCCGGTCCTAAACATATGGCGATCGGTCCATCGAACGTTCTTCTGAATAAAGTTCCGTTTTCGGACAAAATAAACCGGACTGCCTTTGTGCATAGGGCCCTCGATTCCTTCGGATCCGAGGGTAATTTTCCGGTTTTCATATATTATACATATTTATTCCTCCAGTCCCATGTTAGGCTCATTGAGTTTATTTCAGAATTTCCTTCTTTGACTACGGAACGCATTAATTGTACGACTGCCCCTGATTTGAGTTCATCATCTTCTATTGACGACCCCAAGCTAGCAAGGGCATCAACCTTATTATTTTGATCACGAGGCACGTGTTGTAGAGTCCATTCCTTGAATCGATGTAATGTTATTTGTAGATTATCCAAGTACCTCTGCATTAGTTCTTCTCTCACCTCGAACGTTCCATTAACCTAGTTTACCACAAGGAGGGAATCATACTTAGCTTCGATCACCTCTGCTCCCAAGCTTTTGGCTAGTTCGAGACCTGCAATTATGGCCTCATATTTGGCCTCATTGTTAGTTAATTTTACAGTTCTAATAGATTGCCTAACCACATTGCCCCTCAATGGTTTTAGCACGATACCAAGTTCGGATCCTTTCGCGTTCGAGGCGCCATCCATGAAGAGAGTCCAGACCCCCTAAGAGATTTTCGAGTTCAATAATAACTCTCTTTCTACTTCGGGTACTAGAGCCGGCGTGAAATAGGCCACACAGTCTGCCAAGATTTGAGATTTGATGGCGCTTCGGGGCCGATATTCAATATCGTACCCGCTGATCTAGACGGCCCATTTGGACAATCGTCCCGAGTGCTCGGATTTATGCATCACATTCCTCAGTGGGTAAGTGGTCACAACACATATGGGGTGACATTGAAAATATGGTTTCAACTTCCTAGAAGCGCTCAGTAAAGCGAGCGCCAATTTTTCTATGTGAGGGTACCTGGTTTCGGCCTCTCCTAAAGTCTTGCTAACATAGTAAATTGAAAATTGCATACCTTTTTCTTCTCGAACCAGGACCCCACTTACCGCTATTTTCGAGATTGCAAGGTTAGGAATAATTGTTCATCTGCCTTCGGCGTGTGGAGCAGCGACGGTCTTGATAGATATCGATTGAGTTCTTCCAAGGCTTGTTGGCACTACGGGTCCATGAGAAGTTACTTTTCTTTTTCAATAATGATAAGAATCGATGGCTCTTATCGGATGACCTTGAGAAAAACCGATCCAGCGCGGCTGTGCGCCCAGTTAATCTTTGCACGGCCTTTACGTTGTCTACGACCGTGATATCCTCGATGGCTTTGATTTTGTCGGGGTTGATATCGATTCCTCTGTTGGACACCATGAACCCGAGGAATTTACCCGATCCAACTCCAAACGCACACTTCTTCGGATTCAGCTTCATATTATACTTCTTTAATATATCGAAGGTTTCCTTCAAGTGTTTTAAATGGTCCTCTGCTTGCAGGGAGTTAACCAACATATCGTCAATGTAAACCTCCATTGATTTCCCTATTTGTTCTTCGAACATCCGATTTACTAGGCGTTGGTAAGTGGCACCGATATGTTTTAAACATGAATGGCATTATGTTATAGCAGCATGCGCCGTACTTAGTGATGAAGGAATTTTTTTCCTGGTCATCCGGATTCATCCGTATTTGGTTGTACCCGGAGTAAGCGTCGAAAAAACTGAGAGTCTCGTGGCCGTTCGTGGCATCGATCATGTGATCGATGTTGGGCAGAGGGAAAGAATCCTTGGGGCATGCCTTATTCAAATCGTTATAATCTATACACATTCTTAGCTTATTCCCTTTTTTAGGAACTACCACTACATTTGCTAACCAATCCGGATATTTAACTTCCCGAATGGACCTTATCTTAAGGAGTTTAGATACCTCGTCTCTGATAAAAGCATGTTTGACCTTGGACTGGGGCCTCCTCTTCTGCTTAACCGGGTAGAATTTTGGAACCAGGCTTAGCTTGTGAGTGGTTGCCTCCGGCAAAATTCCAGTCATATGGAGATGGGACCAAGTGAAACAATCTTTGTTAGTTATACGAAATTGAATGAGTTTTTTCCTGAGCTCGGGTTTTAGCCTCGTGCCCAGGTATACCTTTCGATAAGATAGGTGTTCACTCAGCATGACTTTCTCCACTTCCTCGATCGTAGATTTCGTAGCGTTGGAATCGTCGGGGATTATGAAAGATCTGGGGACCCCATAATCGTTGCTCTCATATATCCCTTGTTCCCCCGATTCCATCGAGGCTGGAATTGGTGATTGCTATTTATTCCCGTTTTGTTTCACCAGATTCGGATCCTTTGATATGGAAAGCGTGGATGTCAGGACCGCCTTATCGACCGCGAACATCTCCCTAGCAGCCAGTTGCTCCCCGTATATTGTTTCAATCCCTTTGGGCATTGGGAATTTTAACACCTGGTGTAATGTCGAGGGTACTGCCATCATGTTGTGAATCCATGGTCTTCCGAGCAAAGAGTTGTATCTCATGACCCCTCGATTACATAGAACTTGGCTTCCTGAATAGTCTCAGCGACGTTTACCGGTAGGGTTATTTCCCCTTTAATGGTCTCGCATGACATGTTGAACCCATTCAGGACTCGGACCGCTGGTACGATCTTATTTTGTAGGCCGAGTTGTTCTACAACCCTTGGTCTGATGATGTTGGCTGAGCTACCTGGATCAATTAACACACGTTTAATTCGATATTTATTTACGAGTACCGATATTACCAGTGCATCATTGTGAGGTTGTGCGATCCTCTCTGTGTCTTTATTGTTAAATGACAAGGTCGCTTCCGGTAGGTAATCTTGAGTCTGTTGCTCTCTGGTGGTGGACAGTTTGGTACATTTCAGTATCGGTCCTTGGGGAATGTCAACACCACCGATGATCATGTTGATGACATGCTGAGGTTCCTCTTCTTCGTCTTGTTTAACAGAATCCCTATTCCTAAAATGGTTTTTGGCCTGATCACTGAGGGATTCTCGGAGATACCCGTTGTTGAATAACCGAGCCACTTCTTCCCTTAGTTGTCGGCAGTCTTCCGTTCTGTGACCATGAGTATCGTGATATTTGCATATTAGATTGGGATCTCTTTGGACTGGATCGAATTGCAAAGGCCGAGGCCACTTGGTATCTTTGATATGACCGATGGTGGATACAATGGTGGAAGCGTCGATACTGAAATTGTATCCCGATAAACTTGGTACTTATTTAGATCCGATGGGCCTGTCGAAATTATTTTTTGCCCATGAGACCCCGGTTGTTTTGCCTTTGGTCATTTCTCGCACGGTTCCGTTCGGACCTACTGCTTCTTCTATCCTTATCGTATGGTTGATACCGCTCCTTGTTCGATCTTTATTCGTGAATGACATCTCTTCTGGCTCTGTCCATGATCATAACAGTGTGTGCAGATCCGGAAGGGGTCCCGAGCTGGTCATCCTCGACCCTGATTTTTGACTGGTATTGGTTATGGACATTGGTCCAAGTAATGGCTGGATATTCTATCAAGTTTTGTTTCAGCTGCGGTGAAGCCAACAAGCTTCGAATGTTAAGCCCCCGAGTGAAAGCCTGAATGACACAATCGTCCGCGACCAGGGGCAAATCCATTCGTTCAATTTGGAATCGGAACACAAACGTTTTGAGCATTTCATTATCTTTTTTCTTTACTTTAAAAAGATCTGACTTCCTGGTCTCGACCTTTATAGCCCCGATGTGTGCTTTTACGAATAAATCTGCAAGCACAGCAAACGAGTCAATAGAATTAGGGGGAAGGTTATGATACCATATCATAGCTCTTTTTGACAGGGTCTCCCCAAACATTTTCGGCAAGACAGACTCGATCTCATTATCTTCCAAGTCGTTTCCCTTGATTGCGCACGTATAAGAAGTTACGTGCTCTTTTGGATCGGTCGTTCCGTTGTACATAGGGATCTTGGGCATGCGAAATTTTTTGGGGATAGGCTTAGGAGTCGCGCTCGGGGGAAAAGGTTTCTGAATAAATTTCTTGGAATTCAAGCCTTTCAGTATCGGGGGTGCTCTCAGAATTTGGTCGACCCTAGAATTGTAGGTTTCCATCTTTTTATCATTAGCTTCGATTTTCTTTTCCCCTGTTTCTATGCATTTCATCAATTCTTCAAGCAATTTCATTATCTCGGGGTTAACCCCCGATTCACTCTCGCTCGTTCTTTGCGATATTGGTTCATTTCTGTGGATGACTTTCCGAGGGGGCTCGGGTTCGCCCCTGCTCGGTGTTCGACCTTGGCTCTACAACTGAGCTATCGCCTCCTGTTGCGCCTGTAGTATTTCGAAGATCATACGCAGGTTGATTCCATCATTTTCGCCATCGTGTGTGTTTTGGGCAATCGAACGGACTTCCCTATTTTTGGGCTCGGTAGGCTGATTTACGTCGATGGCCACATGCGAACATGCGTCAATGGGAACCACCACCGGGATTCTACCGAGATAGACCGGGTTTACCTGATTACTGAGCTCTGCATTGTTGTTCCCGTCATGGTGGCCGGACTCTGTGTCCATTTTTTGAGGGACAGGCTGTAGGTTTGATATTTCGATCCTGACTTGGAATAAAAAATACTTCAAAGAACAAGTGTACAATGGGGTATGTTATGGTAATTTGTATCAAATTGCCGCTATTATCCTTAGCCCCACGGTGGGCACCAAACTGTTTACCCTCAAAATCGGATAACAATTGAATTTATTAGTGGTTTTAAGAACATGCGGATTAGTTTGATAATGAACGGTAAATTAAAATGCGATTAAAATAAATAATGACAAAATAAGTGCAAATTACAAAAATTGGATAATTTCAACCTAGGGAGGTTGGATATCCTCAAGCAGGAAAAATGCTCAAATCGATACCACGTCACAAAAAATGTAAGAGCCACAAGAACTAATAATGATGTATTGCTTATGAGTGTTAATTGCCACCTCCTCAATGAATTGTGAGGTCCCGTTTATATATTAGGGGAGACCTACCTTTTAAGGTATTATTTTATTGTTCTATAAAAGGCAAAAGTCCTTGATTTGCTGACCGTTGGTCCCTTTTTTGACGTGTTCCGTGATTTTCGCCGTAATGACCGGTTAGTTACGGGAATTGCAGACCCCTGTCGGATAAGTTGGTAAGGCTTTCTTTGAGACCGTTAGAACCGGGACCGGTTACGTCTTCGGTAAACTCGAAGGCAAATCTGGTAGTTTCGATGACTAATTTTGACAATGCTTCGGGTCCGATCTTAATTACCATATTTCGATCTTGGATGATTGTGTTGGATGCTAGATCGAACTTCGAGCTCGACTTTACCCGATTATCATATTTCGACCCCGACCTACCGTTTTGGATGCTCGACTGAACATCGAGGTCGGTTTTACCCGTATACAATGGGACATGCAGATAAGAAGGATTCTAGTATCATTTACCTTTTTTCTATTAAGAATGAAAATAATAGATATTTTAATTTGAACATCGTTAAAATTTGACTTGAGGTTTAATAAAGTCCCCTTGATACAATACATCGCTCGAGTAGCAAACCTGAATAGAAGAAATGTATTACTAATATTAAGTGAGATATCATACTACTATATTATTAAATTTTATATCAAATTTAAAGGGCATTAAAAGGACAAAACAGAAGAACTTACAGGATAAGTTCGGTTAATGACTCAAAGAAAGGAATCACATTAACTTTAATATGGGTCTCTTGGCGTGTTGGTATCCTCATACAGGCAAAGGAAAAACATTTTCCCTCGTCAAACACGCATTCAGTATGCTGACAGTTATTAGTTACCAAATTTAAGTATCCGATAATATTATCTACAATTACAAGTAAACTGGATTATTATCACGTTCGATATATTGTGGTCTGGTAAAATAATCAGCCGAGTTTTTTTAATAAAATTTTGGCTTGGTGTATACTGGAGAAACCGGACCTATGAGACGCCCCGGTTTCCGATTAGGTAAATCAAGCAAGAGACGTGATGGTAAGGAGCCGGAATCGAGGCAAGAGTCTTATCGAGACATGTTCCGGGGGCACGACGCCCGTCTTCGAAAATATTGGGGTCATGACCCAGGGATTGATTCAAATCCCAAAAGACTTCAGAGAGCATTATTGGGCAACCGAACACAATTAACGGAGGGTCGTGATATCCGTGACCAGCAGGGTATCACGGCGTAGATCTCGGCACGTAACGGCGAAAATCCGGTGATTAGTTAAACGGAATATTTTTTTTATCTTTTATGAAATTGTACCTAGAGTAGGACTCCCTTACTATATAAAGCGGGGTCTGATTATTCATTGAATACATTGTAACACACATACTAACTGACGCTTGTAGGCAACAACCAAAGAATGATGCAGCTTTCAGGCCTGAAAGCACGTGTTGCACTCTTTTTTCCCTTGAACTGGTTGTGTCCTAAATGGGTTTTCCGGCAAGGTTTTTAACGAGGCAATGGTAGATCGTGCTAACTTAGAATTGATGACCGGTTATGAACCGGAGTCGAGGATCACATCAACAGTATCCGAGCCCTCTCTACGATCGGCCGCGAACACTAGGGGCCATCACCCTCGGATAATGATTTAAGTAAGGAAATAAACTTTGTGCTTTAACAGTCTGGGTTCGGTAGATATGATTTATTGTAAGGGCCAAACGGTTAAATGAACTGTGCCCACATAGACCACTTGAGCCATAACACGAAGCTTGTATACATTTGCAATGTTGTATGTTGCACACAGAAATGAAAGAAAGTCTCTACCTTGCGGATACATAATGTTGTCCCTTAAGACTATTACATTTTGTTCCTTAAGGATATTGAGCCCAAGGGCCGCCTCTATCCAGATCCAAGAGATCACCCCCACTCGAGGACTGTCGTACAAGGAAAACTCGGACAGTTCGGGCTATCGAAGCCCGGGGGCACAAAAACCTATTAGGCAGTGCCTAAACTTTAAAAGCTACGACCACCCCAACTCGGGGACTATCGTCCTAGGCAAGCTTGGATGACTCCGGTATCAAAGCCCGGGGTACAAAGTCTATTAGGCAAAACCCGAACTTAAAAGGCTATGGCCATCCTAGTAACGGCTCGGAGACGTCCGAAGACCGTAACCAAAGCATAAGGCCCTCAACATATCCAGATAATGAAAAAAATACGATGATACATACGAATAAGTGGAACCAGGGTCAAATAATGCAGAGGCATCCCTGTGGCATACTGAGACAATACCCGTGATCACTACATCAGAGGCAACAATATTTGGTATGGCAGGGATAGCATAGAATCGAGCTTGACCGCCCCCCGATTGGCCTCCCCCTCTAGGGCAACCTCTAGCTTCCTGGGCCCCATCCCGAGCCGGCTGAGTGGGTGGCATAACTATAGGTGCTAGTGCCATTGGCTGAGAACTCTGTTGTGTAGCCCCACACAATAACCTAGGGTAATCTCTCTTGATATGACCAAATTCTCCGCACTCGAAATAACCACTCCTCTGTCGAAACTGCTGCTCCTGATAACCCGAGGAACTACCTGTAGAAATTTGAGAGGACGTGGCATGGTGAGAAATCTGCGCTGGTAGTGCACTGAATGAAGACTGGCCTGAATGAGCACTGTAAGAACCATGGCTAGCTGATGCACCACGATGAGCATGATGAGTCGCCTGAGCGAGCCTATAAGGACGATCCTTGTTGTGGTAGGATTTCCCCTAGAAGGTTCACCACCGAAACCTCCCGAACCTCGAGGCCTCTTGACCTCCCTCTCACCACGCTCCTGGATACGAACCATCTCTATCTGACGAGCAATGTCAACCACCTCATCAAAAGTGGCACCAGATATCCTCTCCCTAATTATAAGCAACTGCAGCTGATATGTGAGGACATCAATGAACCTTATAATCCTCTCCCTATCAGCGGGAACTAACCAAACTGCATGGCGAGCTAACTCACAAAACCTCATCTCGTGCTGGGTCACAGACATGCCATCCTGCCAAAGTTTCTCAAACTATCTGTGCAGCTCCTCCCTACGAGACTAAGGCACGAACTTCTCCAAAAAGAGAGCGGAGAACTCCTGCCATGTAAGTGGTGCCGCACCGACCGGCCTGCACCTCTCATAAACCTCCCACCATCTGAAGGCAGCCCCAGAAAACTAAACAGTAGTGAACGAGACCCCACTGGTCTCCAGAATAGCTGTTGTACGAAGAATCCACTGGCACTTGTCCAAGAAGCCCTGGGCATCCTCCAACTCAGCATCGCTAAATGATGGAGGTCGAAGCCTCCCAAATCTCTCAAGTCTCATCTGCTCATCATCAGTCATAACGGGGACCACCGGGGCCTGAGCAGCTACAAACGGTTGGGCTGGTAGTACATCTGGGGTCTGAAGTCCTTGCATCGCTTGCTCTGGAGTATGGGCAATGGGGGTATGAGTACCTCCCCTAGCCTGAGAAGTGGCTGGCGCGGCCTGAGCCGATACCACCTGAGCAAGGCCAGTGAAAATCGTCAATATTTGGGCCAAAGCCTCCTGAAGGCCTGGAATCACAATGGGCACACCTGGTGTCTTAGCTGGCCCCACTGGCTCAACTACATCTGGAGCCTACTCCTAAGCTAGAGCAACAGGTGGATCTGCAGGTGCTGCTCTACCTATTGTACGAGCTGCACCATTGCCCCTACCGCGACCTCAGCCTCTCGTGGACCTAGCTGGTGGTACTGGTGGCTGTCCATCCTGTTTGGTAGCACGTGTCCTCACCATCTGTGAGAGAAGAATATAGAAGTTTAGTTACCGAAACCAACAAATCCGCACGACAAGAATACAAGAATGTGAAATTTCCTAAAGGTTCGGCAGCCCTCTGAAGATAAGTACAGACGTCTTCGTACCAATCCGCAAGACTCTACTAAACCTGCTCATGACTCGTGAGATCTATGTAACCTAGGATCTGATACCAACCTGTCACGACCCAAAATCCTAACCTGTCGTGATGGCGCCTATCGTGGTACTAGGAAAACCGACACTTATGAAATAACTCCAACACTTTAACAGCAAATGGATTAAAAATATTTTAAATAATAAAAATCCTCATAAACAAGATAAAAGATTCAAAACACAAAACGGAAACTCCCAACATCGAGGTGTCACTGAGTACAAGAGCATCTATACGTCACAAGTGTGAAAAACCCTGTCTAATATAGTCTGAAACTAAATACAATAAGCAGAAAGATAGGTAAGGAGAGACAAGGTCTGTGAAATGCCAACAGCTACCTCAGAATCTCTAGTAGATCAATTATGCTCGGAAATCAACACCCACCGTGTCCGGAAACACCTGGATCTATACACGAAGTGCAGGGTGTAGTGTGAGTACAACCAACTCAGTAAGTATAAAGACTAAATAAAGAACTGAAAGTAGTGACAAGCTTCACATTTATAGCTCAATTACAGTGATTTTTACATATGAAGGTAGGCATGCTTTCAAGTTCGACAATTAAGGCCAAAACCATAATTTTATGTCAAGTTCAACTGAAACAGAGTGTAATATCTTTCAGAAATTTCAAGATCATGATACATGGAAGCTAAGTGCAACAATAATGAAATAAAATGCGTCCTCTCAGGGCCACAGTCACTCAGCCCTCTCATTCGCTCAGCTCTCGGCACTCGCACTCAGTAGGTATCTGCGCTCACTGGAGGTGTGTGCAGACTCCGGTGGGGCTCCTTCAGCCCAAACGCTATAATCCGCACGGACAACTCATATGTTACACGGATAACTCATGTACTATATTATAATATCTGGACCCATACGGACAACTCACGTGCTATAGTATAATATTTGGATCTGCACAGACAACTCACGTGTTGCACGGACAACTCACGTTCTATAGTATAACCATCTCACAATCAAGCCCTCGACCTTACTGAGTCAGCAATCTCTCCAGTCTCTCGGGCTCTCAGTAATCATGAAAGTCAGCCCCAACAGAAATGATATAATGTATCAACAAGGAATAATAGAGACTAAGATATAATAACAAGTAAAATTGTGACAGAATACAAAATAGCAATTTAGCAGATAATTCAACATGTACACGACCTCGGTGGGTCCCTACAGTGCCAACACATAGTATAAACATGATTTCTAACATAATTTGTGGTTTATTTCTATACTACATGGAGAATGTACGAATAACAATAGATTATTCAACTACACGGTTCCACAAAATTTGACCAAGTCACAATTCTTACGGTGCACGCCCACACGCCTGTCACCTAGTATGTATGTCACCTCGAAACAAAATAATTGACACATAATACGGGGTTTCATACCCTCAGAACTAAATTTAGAACTGTTACTTACCTAAGTCCGAGAAAATATCTACTCCAATACACTCTTGCCTCGTGAAACGGTCTCCAAATGCCTCGAATCTAGCCATAAATAATGCGACATAATCAATACGGGATAAAGGAATCAACTCCATAAGAAAATGCTAAGTTATTAATCAAAAGTCTAAGATCGACTCAAAAGCTGGCCCACGTCTCGAAACGCGATAAAAGTCACAAAACCTGAAAGCCTATTCAACCCCGAGTCTAACCATACCAAATTTATCAAATTCTGATACCAAATCGTCACCCAAATCCCCAAATCAAACTCTCTAAATCCTAGCCTCAAACTTCCAATTTACATCTTAAATACACACCAACTAGGTGGGAAAATCAACGTGGAAGCAAGATTATTGATAAAACATAAGCACAAGGGACTTACCTCAAGAATCCCCTCGAAACACCCTCTCAAAAATCGCCAAACCCGAGCTCAAAATGTTTGAAATGAAGCCAAAATCGTGAACCCTTGTATTTAACTTTCTGTCCAGCACTTCCGCTTCTGCGGACACTTAATTGCATCTGTAGTGTCACAGAAGCGACCAAAATTCCGCTTCTGCGATGAACCACTGAAGTTGGGCCTTCGCTTCTGCGGTCCTCCCCCCTCCCCGCATCCGAGCAAACGTCCTCTTTTGCGCCCATCACTTTGCTCATGCGACCACGCAAGTGCGGAAAAATATTCGCACCTGCGACCACTGTCCTCCCTAAGTCTGGCCACATTTACTCTCCTCAGCTCGCACCTACGATCAAAGCTCCGTAGGTGCGGTTACACTAGTAGAGGTCCATCTTCACCAATCACTCAACTTCAACTTTAAATCCTTTAACCATCCAGAATCAACCCGAGGCCCCGGGACTTCAACCAAACATACCAACAAGTCCTAAAACCTCATACGAATTTAGTCGAGCCCTCAATTCATATCAAACAACTTCCAAAACACGAATCGCACCCTGATTCAAGCCTATTGACACCAAGGAAATTTAACTTCTACAAACGACGTCGAAACCTATCAAAACACGTCCGATAGACCCCACATTTTGCACACAAGTCACAAATGACATACGGACCTACTTCGACTTCCTGAATTGGAATCCGACCATGATATCAAAAAGTCCACTCCCGGTCAAACTTCTCAAAAATTCAACTTTTGCCATTCCAAGCCTAATTCTACTGCGGACCTCCAAATCACATTTCGGACACGCTCCTATGTCCAGAATCACCCAACGGAGCTAACGAAACCATCAAAAATTCATTTCGGAGTCATTTACTCATAGATCAACATCCGATCAATCATTTCAACTTAAGCTTTTAACCTTGAGACTAAGTGTCTCATTTCATTCTGAAATCACTCCGGACCCGAACCGACTATCCCGGTAAGTCACATAACGGCTATAAAGTACAAAATGAGCAGTAAATGGGGGAACAGGGCTACAACTCTCAAAATGATCGGCCAGGTCGTTACATGTACTTTTCTGTTTCTACTTGGAAAAGGTAGTTTCGTCCGGGACCACTCCTACATGGTATAAATACACCAAACAACATTGTTTAGGGGAATTTTGACCTTGGAAGCTTGGGAGAGCATTGGAGGCTACAAGATACGGGGTTTCATCATATTTCCATCAATTCAATACGGGAGTTTGGATTATAAAGTTAGATTGATGCTTTCTTATTCTTTAACTCTTTTTGTGATGACTTCCTCCATAATTATGGAGTAGTTTAACTTAGGGTTTGACATGATTTGGTGACTTGGTTATTATTTATGGATTTGATTACTTCTTAATCGCTTGAATTTATTGGCACAGCTTTAACTCTAGTTGTGATTTTATTCATTCTCTTGTTTAATCGAAAGAGGATCATAATATTGAATATTGTTGCAATACATGCCTTGATTTATTTTGGTACATCTTTAAAGTAATCGGAAGAGCTTTGTGATCAACATCTTAAATTAAGATTGAGAAATATTTGAGAGAAATCTCTCTTAGATCATTCTTACCAATATATTCTTGCAAGATTCACCGCACTTCACATTAGTTTATTTGAAAGATTTAGATTTAATCTAGAGAGAAGTATGAATCAAAAGTATAAACTAATCATCTATTGAATTCGTGAGTATCGATAGAACCTCAAGAGTGAAATATAACAATACCATATCCAGAATAACAACATTGCACCTATCACGTCAAAACCCTTGTTCCTAACATTGATATTTAACCGACTTTCCTAATCTCTGGTTTGTTGCAGTTAATTGTCAATTGCTTTACGTTAGTATTTAATCGTAGTTTATAACTATTACAAATCAAGTTTTGACCATCCTGAATAGCGTTAAGTTAGAAATTACTAGAGCATTATTTAAATCCAATCAATGTGGAGACGATCATTAAACTATACTATGTTTGGCTAGTGAGCATCAATTTCGTGTTGTGTTTTGCGCTCATCAAATTTTGGCGTTGTTGTTGGGGGTTGGCAATCAATAGTGTTCAAATTATTTTTTTGCTGCTAATTCAGGAATTTATTTTATTTTATTCTTCACTGGTTTCCTCTTCCATGTGCAGGCAACAGATTGACCTCTCTGGTGTATGACTCGATCCTCTTCATAGGAATTGATTCCATTCAATCCATATGGGAAAAAGAGTCTGCGACAGTTGAGGAAAAAGAAGGAACTTACCAAAAAGTTCTTGGGGCAACCTACAACCCCAGACTATATGGATAAGAATGGTGATGACGAAGTAGAATTAGCTGCAAGAGAGGCAGCACATCATAGAGAAGAAGATGCACAGATAGCAGCTGAGGCAGCCTGTAGAGCTGCTGATGAGACCATCGACGATGATGGGGGTCGAAGATTCAATACAAATCGACCCCTGGTTAAAGACCAGTTCGAGAATGTAGTACCCAGGCCTGGTAGAGCATTGAGTGATTATGCTAGATCAATCTACAATCAGGGACTGTCTAGTGTTAGACCTCCACCAGTAGCAGCGAATAATTTCGAGTTAAAGCAAGGCTTGCTTCAAACTATCCAGAAAAATTGTATCTTTAGATGGAAGATGAATGAAGATCCTAACACTCACTTAATGGATTTTGAGGAAATCATGAACACCTTCCAGTACAACGGAATGTCAAAAGATGCAATATAATTAAGGGCATTCCCTTTTTCACTGAAGGATGATGCAAAGAACATGCTTCATAGCTTACCAACGGGTTCGATCAGTACATGTATGACTAAAAGGTTTCTTGACAAATACTTCTCAGTTGCTAAAATAATGAAATTCAGAAGGAAAATTCACAACTTCTGCCAGACGGACACTGAAACAGTTTTTGAGGCCTGGAAAGATTCAAGAAGATAGTATGGAAATGTCAGCATAATGGGATTGAATTGTGGATCAAACTCCAGGACTTTTGGGATGGACTGGCACCTCCCTCACGATGAACTCTGAACACTGCAGTTGGATGTCCTTTAATGAAGAAGACTCCTGAGGAGATTGTGGCAATTCTTGATGAACTCTCTGAAGATGCTAACCAGTGGCTTGCTGAGAGTGATGATAAAAGAAAATAAGTTGGGGTTCATCAAGTAGATTCCAACACATTAGTGAAAGCCCAGCTAGACGCCATGGCCAAAGAGATAAGAAAGTTGACCTTAGCCAAGGTTCAGAGCGAGCCATCATTTATTTGTGATTTTTGTGGAATAGGTCATCCAACACATGAGTGTCATGCCTCAGATGCAAATGAAGTGGTAAATGCTATGGGAATCTTTGATAGAGTCCCCTATCATAGTGGTAATAATTTTAACTCTATGGGACATAGGCATCCAGAATTTTCTTGGAGTTCACCAAGTGGTAGCCTGAACTCATGGAAGCAGAATAATCTGAGACCCCAAGGACAAGGAGCTCCAGGATTTCAAAATTAGCAGAGGCAACAATACCAGCCTCCACATTCTAATCAGTCTAGCATGAAAGATTTAATGAAGGAATTCATTATTAAGACGGATGAGAGACTTGAAACTCATGGTGCAGCTATGCGAAACTTAGAGAGGCAAGTGCGGCAGATTGCTAGTCTATTGTCCGAGAGGTCTCCAGGAACCCTCCCTGCGGATACCGAAAGTAATTCAAAGGAAATAATAAATGCAGTGTCTTTGAGGAATGGCAAAGTATTGCAAGATCCATTGGTAGCTGAGAAGAATGAGTTGAGGGGAAATCAAGTTCAGAATGAAGTGAGGGCAGAAGAAGAGGATGATCTGAAGGAGAAGAATAAATCCGAAGTTCCAACAAGGAAGAAAAATGACAAACGAAGAATGAATGAGGAAACTGAGGAGAGCAAATACATGCCTACTCTACCATTCCCCCAGAAGCAAAAAAGAGAAAAGCTGGACAAATAATTCGGGCGCTTTCTAGAAGTGCTCAAACAGGTACATGTGAATATACCTTTCACAGAGGTGCTTTCACAGATGCCAGCTTATGATAAATTGTTTAATGAGATATTGTCCAAGAAGCAGAAAGTGGAAGAGACATCAGTGGTCAATCTCACAGAGCATTGTAGTGCGATTTTACAAAATAAGCTCTCTCAAAAGTGTGGAGATCCAGGGAGTTTTACTATGCCTTTCTCTTTAGGAAGTATTAAATTTAAAAAATCTTTGTGTGATTCAGGTGCTTCTATTAATATTATTCCTTTGTCTATTTTTTGGAAGTTAGAGGGGTAGATCAGCAAAATCAGGTCGATACCTGTGTCCCTGCAGCTGGCCGATCAGACCACAATCATACGTGAAGGAATAATGGAAGATGTGTTGGTTCGGGTGGACAAATTTGTGTTTCCTGTGGACTTCATTGTGGTGAACATGGAGAAGAATAGGGAGGTCCCTTTTATTTTAGGAAGACCTTTCTTGGCTACAGGCAGATCAATTCTGGATATTCAGG
>AWOL01S0030175.1:0-14438 GCA_000715115.1 Nicotiana otophora
CGTCCGAGCTCGTGACATCCCTATCAACACCAAACTGCAACCTTGATCCTCAATTTTCAAATTTCATGTCGTTCACTGCACCTATCATGCCGCTACGCGATAATACATATATTCAGCATACCCCTTGAACTACTAGTAAAATTAAACACTTCACTGGCTAGAAACCTTCTACTTAGCATCATTTCAGAAGGGCCAATGCAACACGCAATCGAATTTCCACAAATAGTAGAAAAAGACACAACCTCAAATCGTAATCTCAACCGTCATAACTCTTCCGGACTCCATTTACACAACAAAGCCATTTGAATCAACTACCTGCAAATAAATCAAATTTCGGCGGTCGTCAAGCCTCGCACGTACCGCTACAACCACCTGTATAACTTAACACGCTGAAGAAACTAACCATCGTCACCATCATGCCAATTCAACCATTGCTAACCAATCCCGGTTCTTCAAATTTATTCTCTACTTGCCTTAGAAATAGTAACAATAGCTCCATTCCAACATAACGAACCAAATCCGCACTCGTCCTGAGTGACACCATTTTATGGGACCACATTGTCTTAAAACCCACAAACCATCTCATACCCTCCTTGTGTGCACATTCGTATCTTCAACTGATATGCCCATTCTAATATTTCCTTTATGAATCCGAAGTCATTTTCTCCCATTCCTCCAATGCTATACCGCAGACCGAAGGTAACATAGAACACCCCAAACCCTTTTCAAAATTTGTTGCAAAAGCTCGATACTTAACCATACTACAGGCTCAAAATCCTTAGGCATCGCACTTTAACGTTTTAAATCCACTAGGACCATTGTTGAGAGTCACCCATTCCGACCTGGTCCCAAATATAATCAACTCCAAGGCTCTGCTAGAAGTTGAACACTCTCTCAAAGAAGCACCCGGCCATAATCACCTTCCATATACATCACATCAACACGAAGCATAGACTCCGAGTCTTCCCGAAACCTGAATATGAATCGATAAGGCCAAATATAACACACATTCCCCAAATACTTTGCTCAAATTACCACCGACGTTTTCTTTCCTTAGTCGTAATATCCCACCAATGCATCGATAACCAGAAACCTCATAAGTAGACAACCACGCAATCGAATCCTAGACGGTGGGGCTCTCCCACTTAGCTTGAAGCAACAATTACATAATATTAAGCCTATAACTATTCCTCCTCCTCATTTACCATCTGCCAAATTCTTAAAATCCTTTCGTTAAGCTGTCCCCGAACATTCTGAACCATCGGCCACAATCACCTATTCGACCTCTTACCGGGTAACCAGTAAAATTCTTCGTAGAAGATCCATCAACACCATGCAACCACTAACTTGCTCACAGGAGATATCCCACATGTGAAAATTCTATGCTGACATCCTCCCACAACGCTGCACTGAATAATATTACCATGAAACCAATAAATCATCCCGAGCCCGTGCTCGTTCACCAGCTATACAAGTCTGTTCACTCTCCATTGACATCGACTAAAAGTGCAATGATACATCCCAACCCGAAGTCATGTTGCATTCCTCTTCATATCAGGCAAACTCATTTCTGTTGCATCCAATCTCCCCCCAGTATAATAGCCAACATTCCAAATTAAGTCTGTAGACCTAGTCACTGTCCATCATAAATCCCAAATCACTCCAAACTTTCCTCAAGACGTGTAGTTATCCTACCTCGTAACTCATATGCTACCTTGCCACTCTCCCACTTTGGTCAAACCATCTCCTTTAAGCAACTACTCGACTTCTATTTCTCACACTTGGCCTTCTAGGAACTTAACCACCATAAGACACCTCCCACATGTCCTTCCACATCCTTTGCTGCCTAGTTGTTGCCTTAACTCAAAATCGTCTCTGTAGCACTTGAACCAATAGGTCGTTACCAGCTTTAAACCTCTCCGAAGATCATCTTTCTCAAGCCATTAACACTAGGGACACCGATTCGATCCTGAACCACTGCACACTGCGATTTCTGACAACTGCTTCCCCAACACAAATTCCTAACACCCTGCCGTGAAGGCGAGTTAAAGAAAACTATAACACCGGCGAACCTTAACACATTTAACAAGGCGATGACACCACATCACAATTGAAAACTCTACCACGCTCGAAAATATCAACCCTCATTACTCCATCAACCCCATACCTGAACATTCATAGTACGATTACCTTTCATTTGTTGGAATTAAACGTCGAACCTCTACATCATGTACTGAGAATAACCTTCTTTCAAGTCGTTCACTGTGTCGGAACATAAACGAGCACCCCGCCATTACATCAATTCTGCGAGATAGTAACTCAAGAACATCATAGCAACCTGTGCGTAGCCTCAAAACCATCCGAAATATAGCTACTGAGCTGAAATGACAGAACATCGTTCTGCAAGGCGACAACAATAGCCCAATCAATTATGCAGGGAGAAACATCCTGCACCATATATGTAGTATAGTTACAATTCCTCAATTCTCGATCTATAACAAGCATTCCACGTCGTACAAGATTGAATAGGAAAGAAACAAAAGCATAAGCCTTAAATGAATTAAATCACATGATAAGGAATCAAGAAGGGAAGCGCTCCTAACAGTCTTGTAGCCTCTCGAAGATAAGTACAGGCGTCTCTGTACCGATCCGCAAGACTCTACTAGACTTGCTTATGACTGGTGAGACCTAGGTGAACCTAGTGCTCTGATACCATATTGTCACGACCCAAAATCCATTAAAGGCCGTGATGGAGCCTAACACCGCTGTCAGGCAAGCCAACCATAATTAATTAACTAAATTACCCATTTTATTATTTTTAAAATCGAAATTTCTTCAATTAAATAGTAAAGATAAAACTCATAGTGTAAGTGATAAATATTTTAGCAACTAAATTTCTAAACAACTCATAACCACTCCCAAAATCCGGTGTCACAAGTGTATGAGCATTTATTAGGGAGTTAAAATAAAATACAACATCTGTCCGGAATAAAAATTAGACAGAAAAATATAAATAACTCTGAAAGAGACTGTTGGCTACGGATCGTAATACAGAATGTAACTCACCTAAGTCCCCACATTTTAACCACACCTCTGCGCCCACAAGGTAGCTACACATATATGTACCTGCACAATAAAATGTGCAGTATGAGTAAGTAAACAACGTGTACCCAGTAAGTATCAAGCCTAATCTCGAAGAGGTAGAGACGAGATGATCGACTTTGACACTCACTAAGGGTCTATAATAACAATTGAAATAAAAATAGAAATAACTAAATCAACATGATTCATAGGGTTAACAATAATTTTATTTAATCAACAGAAATAATTAAATTCCTTCAAATGCAACAACTCCCAATCTATTAATTAAATTCACAAGTTGCAATTAAAATGGCAAAGTATCGTGTAATTATTATTATTATTAGGCACGATTTCTGCCGAGGTCGTTCGGCCGCTCCACAAGAAAGGAGGACATTTTCTTATGTACCTCCGGAAGGAGAGTATATTCATTATAAAATTAATTCGAGAGGATGAACAATTTCTTTTAATAATTAATTAATTTAAACAGAAAATTGAGTATATGAGATTTTCATCTTTTACTAACTTTTCCTAACAATTCACAATATATTTCAAATAATTCAATTAAATAAATAATACAATTTACACACGTAATTCATGATTTGAGTCTTAAACTACCCGGACTTTAGCATAAATAGTAGCTACGTACGNAGACTTTAGCATAAATAGTAGCTACGTACGGCCTCTCGTCACCTCGTGCGTACATAGCCCCCACAATTAGCAATAATTATTATCACCTATAGGGTAAATTCCCTCTCACAAGATTAGACAAGAGACTTACCTTATCTCAAAGTCCGCTTTCCGGTCAAAATGTCGCGTAAAACCCTCAATTAGGTGCCGCAAAATTCGAAACTATCCAAATATTATATAAAATAATTAATACATGTTCAATAATTCTAAATTCATCTATTAAATAAATTACCCTATCCAAAATGGTAAAATTTCTAAAATTCACCCTAGGCCCACGTGCCCGAATTCCGGAAATGTTTGGATAAAAATGTTACACGTAATCTCAAGAACTCAAATATATAATTTCTATCCAATTCCATAACTATTTTTGTGGTTAAAATCTCCTTTTTATAAAAATCTAGCTTTTTCATCTAAATCCTTGATTTCCAAGATTTACCGGTTATAATCTATCCATAATCTATGAATTTAACTCAAAGTGTGTAGAATTAACTTACCTTCAAGTTGCTAGTTGAAATTCCCTCTCTAAAAGCTCCAAAATCGCCCAAAAATGGAGGAAACACGGACAAAAATGGCTCAGCCTCGCCCCTTTTTAATATTCTGCCCGAACAGCTTTTTTGCACCTGCGCAGGGCTAGCCGCACCTGCGAAAAACCCTCGCAGGTGCGAGATTTCTCTTCTTGGCCAGGCTCCGTACCTGCGGACAAGGGGGTCGCTTCTGCGCATCCGCAGGTGCGCCGAGGAGTCTGCTTCTACGCCAATGCCTACCTCCCTCTCTTTCGCATATGCGGCTTGGGGCTCTCTTCTGCGAGCTCGCACCTGCGGCTGCCTATGCGCAGGTGCGGTTGCAGCAGAAGCCTGATGTAACAACTGCTCTTCAAAAATCCAACCTTGGTCCGAGCCTCATCCGGTTAACACCCGAGGCTCTCGGGCCCCTGCCCGAACATACCAACAAGTTTGAAATCATAAAACGGACTCGCTCGAACCCTCGAAATGTGTAAAACAACATCAAAACTAAGAATCATACCCCAAACCAAATTGATTCAACTTAGAAATTTCAAATTCTTCAAACTTACTCCGAACTACTTATACTACTCAGAATGACACCAAATTTTGTGTGCAAGTCTTAAATCACCATACAGACTTATTCCAACTTTCGGAATTGGATTCCGAACCCGATATAAAAAAGTCCACTCCCGACCAAACTTCTTAAAAACCTTCAAATTTCTAACTTTCGCCAAATGACTCCGAAATGACCCACGGACCTCCAAATTAACATGCGAATGCGCTCCTAAGACCAGAATCACAATACGGAGCTATTCCTAGGCTCAAAATTTCAAACGGACCTCGATTACTCTAAAACCTACTCCAAATCAAATTTAAAGAACATTAAACCTTCAAATAGTTAATTTTTACTATTAATCGCCAAAACGCTCCCGGGTTGTCAAAAACTCGATTCGAACATTCACCCAAGTCCAAAATCATCATACGAACCTATTGGAACCATCAAATCCTGATTCTGGAGTCGTTTACTCAAAATGTTCACCGAAGTCAAACTTGGCCTTTTAAGGCCAAACTAAGGAACCAATTGTTCCGATTTCAACCCGATCACTTTTAAATTCCGAACCAACCATCTCCGCAAGTCATAAATTAATCAAAGAACATACGAGAAATTTTATTTAGGGGAACGGGGTTCTAACAGACAAAACGACCGGTTGGGTCGTTACAAATTAAATTCATAACAGCACGTTACACATATAACCATGCTCATTGAACAGTTAGATTCGTTAGGGAAACTTAACTATTCATGCAAAATATATGAGTTATGTAAGATATTTACTCCATAAATTAAAACAGGACCAACTCAGATGGAGAATAACTTTTAATTTAAGATAGGTAAATATCACTTTTATAAACTCTAGTTTTCATTGAATCAATATGTAACTCAGTTGGAGAGTTAATACAAGTAATCAAATAACTAGAGGTAAAACTATAATAATCATCTATAATGAACTTATCTGATATGTAAGAAGACTTATGTCAACATATAAATTCATTATATTACTGTAAAACATGATTGAAAACCATGGGAATTGAACCCTACCATCACTGTTTTCTTAAAAACAAGTTTATTATTATTTTTTCTTTTCAGAAAATAGAAAAATGACCAAAAACCCATATAAACGACTCTGAATGCCTAAACAACGACGTACATCATGAGCAAAGCTGATGTGTATTGCTAACTGGGTTATTTTTTATGAACCTACCAAATTTGAGGTCAATCGGAGTTCGATATAATTTCAAAATTTCAAATTCATGACCTATTTGTAGAATTCTGTTTTTGGTATTTTTTAGGATTTTGATTATTTTGACTTGTTCAAATTACATAATATACTTATGTATGTTAATTCATGATTTATAACTCAAAATAATAGTATTATTACAGTGTTATATGAAAAAAACTATTTTCGAACAAAATTATAAAAAACAAAATGTTTTTCACCCGTTCAAAACGTCACCCTTCAAAATTCCGTATATTAATCCATAATTTCAGAACTAATAGCATTCAAAACAACCACATTTTTATTAAAACAACACTGTGATTATGGACAAAAACGCAACTTAAACAGATTGTCAATATAACATCACTATTTATGTATATATTAATCCATAATAAAAGAATTAATAGTACTCTGAAAACAGCCACGTTTTTATTAAAATAACGCTTTAACAAAAACGTAATAAAACAGATTATCATTAAATATAACACCACTATTTATGCATATGCATATTAATTCATAATTTCAGAATTAAAATACTAATAAAACCAGTCACGTTTTTGACATAGAATAATCATATCAAACATGTATCATTAAACAACACGTTTTAATATTATTCTATTCATGCTGTATTACATTATCTAGTTAGATGTAAGACGACGTCTGATACTAATTGTTAGAACATGCGCAGCGGAAGCAAGCATACTATCCGGGCATCAAATACATGTAAACTAGACAATGATACAATTATGAGATTAGAAACTACTAATCTCTTAAAATCGTTGCGCAGGTCATCCACAGAGAAAGAATTCACGGTTGCAATCTTCTACTATGGTCCTAGTAAGACCTTGGACGAAATTGCTTTGAGTGGGCAAGAACAATACAACTCAAAAAAGTGAGTTATTGGGTGAAAAATATCTTTATTTAGTAGACACGTTTTTTTAGCTAAAATTAGGGGTTCAAAAACGTATAGGATCCTACTTGTGCAAGTAGAATCCTACTCTAACTCTACCAGATGACTTTTCTCCCAAGTCACTTTTTACCCAAGTCAGTCCAGTCTTTTACTAGGCATAGCAGGGACCACATAAATAATAAGAGGTTAATAATTATAGTATTAATTGAAAATTTTGCATGAATTAATTCCCACTATAATTAATTGCAGTTTATTCCACTAAAAAACTGCAATTGAACTCCTCAATATGAATTTCGAAAATTCACTAACACTTATTTTAACTCCCCTTGTTAAGATCCCAAATATCAGTTAATTAAATTAAATCACTGATAATTTAACTTAATCAACTAATTAAATCCTTTATAATTCCGCTTAAACTATTTCATGTGACGGATACAAAATTCACCGGCCGGATTTTCACATGAAAACTTATAAGCTTACATAAAGGAGTATCATCAAACTCATAACCGAGTCATAGATGCTATCAACTAATTATTATTTCACAAATGCTATTCGTTATTGTCCAATCTATTTGGCACACACTAACTCTGAATAGAGTTGTACCGTTTGATAAATCTAAAAAATAAACAAATCACATTGATCATAATAATTATATCAAGATTAGGAGTATAAGCTTATTCAATGAATTAGAGAAAATATTTTATATATATTCAGTACAAAAACATCTTTTCTCTACTTGGTCCGTTCAATATACCCCAAGTGTACTAGCACAAGAAGTCGGAGTAAAACCACTCCCATAATCAAGACAAATTATACTATAATCTTGTGCTACAATCGTCAAGATATTTTGCCCAATAATATCTTCGATTGTGAACATAGTTTGTTAATTATGAGAACCGACAATTTAATCTTCTGTGCTTGAGTTAAGATTCCATACACTAAATTGTCTACTACATAACTAAAGGAGACACATGTAACAAATGATCTATTTAAAATAATACTCTATTGAATTGAATAAATTAAATAAATAATTATTTTATAAATAATAAAACACAATACTACGTCTAAACCACATGGTTAATAGTATATCCCAACAAAATCGACACTGAAAATCCACAAAGTAGGTTGCATTTGAACAAAAGTTCACACAATCTTACGATTTGGGTAAGCCATATAATTAGAATTGCATGTCACAATCTAACAAACTTATGTCCCTTCATATACAGTCTGCATCTAGATATGATTATCTAAACTTTAATCGTCCCAAATTCATCCCCATGTTCTCCAAAAGTCGCAAGCTGGGTACGTGGAGCCTAAACTGAGGTCTCCTTTTGGCGTTTTGGGCTTTTAAGTTTAAACCATGGCATACATAATATTGTGATAAAGGTACAAAAAGCTACTAAGGGGACGTTTCCCATCCCCTTTTTATTATTATTATTATTATTATTATTATTATTATTATTATTATTATTATTATTATTATTATTATTATCTTCTTTCACGGTTAGAACTGCTAGATACATGGGCTCACAAAATACATAATTTGATTATGTAAAGCACAAGTTTCATAAAACTCTTGAGAAATATTATTTAAATCATCTTTACTACTATTATTATTATTATTATTATTATTATTATTATTATTATTATTATTATTATTATTATTATTATTACTATTAATACCATTTTAACAGGATCAAGTGGCGGGCGATAATCCGCACGGCCTTCTTAACTGAGCTAAAGCAGAGATCACTGATTGATCGGGAACTGAAATTGTTTCACACTTCTGCTGACTATTATATGTCCACCGAGGTTTCCACCAGTTAAAGATCTCCATTTTAACACGATCGAGAATACTTAATCTAGCTAATTCAGTACCCTTATGTTTAAAGACTGGCGATAATCCGCACAATCAGTAAGGATATAAGAATTGAAATATACTTGAATTATTTATATAGTTTAATGACTGTATGGAGGGTTAAACCTTTTACTCAAGCAAGAGGTCTGTCTTAATATAATACATACTCTCATTGAGCCCATGTATCTAGCAGTTCTAACCGTGAAAGAAGATGCCCTTTTCAACTTATTCATCGGGCTAAGGTTCACGGCTGGCTAGACGGAGCCACTAAGGCAAAGCCAATAAGAGTAGTGCTATATTAGACTGTACCAACCATCTCGAAACCAAGTCAAAATACTATATATAAAACTCATTTATATTTAAATAGATGTCGTCTCTTTCATGGTTTATATAGGAGAGAAGTTAGATATTCAACATAGATATGAAGTCTCTTAGCCGGACATAGTCACGGCCAGAGAGGAGAGACTAGAAGAAAAACTAAGTAAGAAAATATATACCTTTTGGCCGGGATACAAGGCATGAAGATGAAGAACTTGAAAATTTATTTACTTTGTTCTTCGATTACAGACTTTAAACTTTTACTTACAATTGAGAGAGAGAGCGCTTAGAGAGAGAGGGGTTTCGCTTATGCTTCCCTTCTCTGAAAGAATGAATCGTTTAAATAGAAAAGAAATAGAATCTATGAACAGTAAAATAGGGTCCCACATGGGTCCATGTACAATGTTTCTGCTGTGCAAACAGTGTTTCTACTATTGATAAACAGTGTTACTACTGTTGAAATAATTTATCTACTGTGGAGTTGGGTCGAGCGGCTTCACTGTGCAATGGGGTCCGGCGACTTCACTGTGCTGGTCGCTTTTTTATCTCTTTTATTTTATGGAGGAATTCTTCCGCATCTTGTAAGGCTTCATCAGATAATATCTTTTCTGATTCAATAGGTTGGGAACCATCTGCGATATCATCGTTGCTGGTCTCACTTTGCATCGAAGTGTCTGATTTCTTATACTGATTGATGGAACGAAGCAAATTTCTCTTTACTTCTTCCAAGTAGTCGTTGATCATTTCTTCTTTGTCCCCTTCTTGAAAGGAGATCTTTCTAGCAATATGCCGAACTGAACTATCATCAACCTTCTCCTTTTGAGGGTTGTTGGAATATTCTTGGATTTTTGTTTTGATGGAGTCCAAGAGTTCTTGACCGTATAACGTCTTCGTTTTGGGATTCTTTTTCATTAGCTTATCCCAGAAATTGTTATAAAATATCCTGTATAAACAAGGAATCCATTCCTTGGTGAATCCAATTTCTGGAGTCTATTTATGAATCCAAGGAATAGAGAATTCGAGAAAGAAATATATCTGGTCAATCTTTTCTAGGTAACAGATATGATCTGTGTGGTATAATTCATTTATAACTGAAGAAAGTTTTGTCCATTCTTTGTATAACATAAGAAATGGATCAGGTAATATTTTTACTGTCGGACCGTGGTATGACCACCAATTAAAAAACCAATTTGAAATGGGCTTTGCAAATATCTTTGCACATACTTTTACGAATTAAGTATGCTTGTGTTGATCATTATTGTATTAGAGCACTTTATCAAAGGCCTAGATATAATCCCAATAGGTAAAATTCATACGGGACTTGTTAAGGCTTACCATTTTAACAGGATCAATTGGCAGGCGGTAATCCGCATGGCTTTCTCAACTGAGCTAAAACAGAGATCACCGATTGATCGGGAACTGGAATTGTTTCGCACCTCTGCTGACTATTATATGTCCACCGAAGTTTTCACCAGTTAAAATCTCCATTTTAACACGACCGAGAATACTTAATCTAGCTAATTCAGTACCCTTATACTTAAAGACCGGCGGTAATCCGCACAATCAGTAAGGATATAAGAATTAAAATATACTTGAATTTTTTATATAGTTTAATGACTGTATGGAAGGTTAAACCTTTTACTCAAGCAAGGGGTCTGTCTTAATATAATACATACTCTCATTGATCCCATGTATCTAGCAGTTCTAATTGTGAAATAAGATGCCCTTTTCAACTCATTCATCGGGCTAAGGTTCACGGCTGGCTAAACGGAGCCACTAAGGCAAAGCCAATAAGAGTAGTGCTATATTAGACTGTATCAACCATCTCGAAACCAAGTCAAAATACTATATATAAAACTCATTTATATTTAAATAGATGTCGTCTCTTTCATGGTTTATATATGAGAGAAGTTAGATATTTAACATAGATATGAAGTCTCTTAGTCGGACATAGTCACGGCCAGAGAGGAGAGACTAGAAGAAAAGCTAAGTAAGAAAATATATACCTTTTGGCCGGGATACAAGGCATGAAGATGAAGAACTTGAAAATTTATTTACTTTGTTCTTCGATTACAGACTTTAAACTTTTACTTACAATTGAGAGAGAGAGCGCTTAGAGAGAGAGGGGTTTCGCTTATGCTTCCCTTCTCTGAAAGAATGAATCGTTTAAATAGAAAAGAAATAGAATCTATGAACAGTAAAATAGGGTCCCACATGGGTCCATGTACAATGTTTCTGCTGTGCAAACAGTGTTTCTACTATTGATAAACAGTGTTACTACTGTTGAAACAATTTATCTACTGTGGAGTTGGGTCGAGCGGCTTCACTGTGCAATGGGGTCCGGCGACTTCACTGTGCTGGTCGCTTTTTTATCTCTTTTATTTTATGGAGGAATTCTTCCGCATCTTGTAAGGCTTCATCAGATAATATCTTTTCTGATTCAATAGGTTGGGAACCATCTGCGATATCATCGTTGCTGGTCTCACTTTGCATCGAAGTGTCTGATTTCTTATACTGATTGATGGAACGAAGCAAATTTCTCTTTACTTCTTCCAAGTAGTCGTTGATCATTTCTTCTTTGTCCCCTTCTTGAAAGGAGATCTTTCTAGCAATATGCCGAACTGAACTATCATCAACCTTCTCCTTTTGAGGGTTGTTGGAATATTCTTGGATTTTTGTTTTGATGGAGTCCAAGAGTTCTTGACCGTATAACGTCTTCGTTTTGGGATTCTTTTTCATTAGCTTATCCCAGAAATTGTTATAAAATATCCTGTATAAACAAGGAATCCATTCCTTGGTGAATCCAATTTCTGGAGTCTATTTATGAATCCAAGGAATAGAGAATTCGAGAAAGAAATATATCTGGTCAATCTTTTCTAGGTAACAGATATGATCTGTGTGGTATAATTCATTTATAACTGAAGAAAGTTTTGTCCATTCTTTGTATAACATAAGAAATGGATCAGGTAATATTTTTACTGTCGGACCGTGGTATGACCACCAATTAAAAAACCAATTTGAAATGGGCTTTGCAAATATCTTTGCACATACTTTTACGAATTAAGTATGCTTGTGTTGATCATTATTGTATTAGAGCACTTTATCAAAGGCCTAGATATAATCCCAATAGGTAAAATTCATACGGGACTTGTTAAGGCTTACCATTTTAACAGGATCAATTGGCAGGCGGTAATCCGCATGGCTTTCTCAACTGAGCTAAAACAGAGATCACCGATTGATCGGGAACTGGAATTGTTTCGCACCTCTGCTGACTATTATATGTCCACCGAAGTTTTCACCAGTTAAAATCTCCATTTTAACACGACCGAGAATACTTAATCTAGCTAATTCAGTACCCTTATACTTAAAGACCGGCGGTAATCCGCACAATCAGTAAGGATATAAGAATTAAAATATACTTGAATTTTTTATATAGTTTAATGACTGTATGGAAGGTTAAACCTTTTACTCAAGCAAGGGGTCTGTCTTAATATAATACATACTCTCATTGATCCCATGTATCTAGCAGTTCTAATTGTGAAATAAGATGCCCTTTTCAACTCATTCATCGGGCTAAGGTTCACGGCTGGCTAAACGGAGCCACTAAGGCAAAGCCAATAAGAGTAGTGCTATATTAGACTGTATCAACCATCTCGAAACCAAGTCAAAATACTATATATAAAACTCATTTATATTTAAATAGATGTCGTCTCTTTCATGGTTTATATATGATAGAAGTTAGATATTTAACATAGATATGAAGTCTCTTAGTCGGACATAGTCACGGCCAGAGAGGAGAGACTAGAAGAAAAGCTAAGTAAGAAAATATATACCTTTTGGCCGGGATACAAGGCCTGAAGATGCAAAACTTGAAACTTTATTTACTTTACCATTTTAGCAGGATCAAGTGGCGGGCGGTAATTCGCACGGCCTTCTCAACTGAGCTAAAACAGAGATCACCGATTGATCGGGAACTGGAATTGTTTCACACCTCTGCTGACTATTATATCTCCACTGAGGTTTTCACCAGTTAAAGATCTCTATTTTAACACGATCAAGAAAACTTAATCTAGCTAATTCAGTACCCTTATGTTTAAAGACTGGCGGTAATCCGCACAATCATTAAGGATATAAGAATTAAAATATACTTAAATTTTTTATATAGTTTAATGACTGTATGGAAGGTTAAACCTTTTACTCAAGCAAGGGGTCTGTCTTAATATAATACATACTCTCATTGAGACCATGTATCTAGCAGTTCTAACCGTGAAAGAAGATGCCCTTTTCAACTCATTCACCGGGCTAAGGTTCACGGCTGGCTAGACGGAGCCACTAAGGCAAAGCCAATAAGAGTAGTGCTATATTAGACTGTACCAACCATCTCGAAACCAAGTCAAAATACTATACATAAAACTCATTTATATTTAAATAGATGTCGTCTCTTTCATGGTTTATATAGGAGAGAAGTTAGATATTCAACATAGATATGGAGTCTCTTAGCCGGACATAGTCACGGCTAGAGAGGAAAGACTAGATAAAAAACTAAGTAAGAAAATATATACCTTTTGGCCGGGATGCAAGGCCTGAAGATGAAGAACTTGAAACTTTATTCACTTTGTTCTTCGATTGCAGACTTCAAACTTTTACTTACAATTGAGAGAGAGAGAGAGAGCGTTGAGAGAGAGAGGGGTTTCGCTTCTGCTTCCCTTCTCTGAAAGAATGAATCGTTTAAATAGAAAAGAAAAAGTATCTATGAACAGTAAAATAGGGTCCCACATGGGTCCATATACAATGTTTCTGCTGTGCAAACAGTGTTTCTACTGTTGATGAACAATGTTTCTACTGTTGAAACAGTTTATCTACTGTTGAGTTGGGTCTAGCGGCTTCACTGTGCAATGGGGTCCGGCGGCTTCACTGTGCAGTGGGGTCCGGCGACTTCACTGTGCTGGTCGCTTTTCTATCTCTTTCATTTTGCGGAGGAATTCTTCCGCATCTTGTAAGGCTTCATCAGATAATATCTTCTCTGATTCAATAGGTTGGGAATCATCTGCGATATCATCGTTGCTGGTCTCACTTTACATCGAAGTATCTGATTTCTCATATTGATTGATGGAACGAAGCAAATTTTTCTTTATTTCTTCCAAGTAGTCGTTGATCATTTCTTCTTTGTCCCCTTCTTGAAAGGAGATCTTTCTGGCAATATGCCGAACTGAACTATCATCAACTTTCTCCTTTTGAGGGTTGCTGGAATATTCTTGGATTTTTGTTTTGATGGAGTCCAAGAGTTCTTGGCCGTATAACGTCTT
>AWOL01S0030184.1:16929-29429 GCA_000715115.1 Nicotiana otophora
AATGGATTTGATACAACATAGGTAAACTTTATGACGGTGCATGCATAAGCATAAGTGAGAAGATGTTATCCATTTGAATCAGAAGGTCCTATAAGAAATTCATCAGGTATAGCCCTTTGTTGATAACTTAGGGAAATAAATAGGTAGTATTAGCCTAGGATTATAACTCACTTCAAGGAAATAATTACAAAGCTCAATTCCACAAGATGTTGTAAATTAGTGAATTTGTGATAGAGTGGCTTCATGAATAATGCGTCTCATTCAGAAAGTAAGTACATGGAATCTTTTGTGATTCAGCGTCTTGTTAAGACCATATTTATGTACATATACAACAAGGAAAAATTATGCATGTTCATAATGATGTACTAATGAGTGACTTAATTGATGACTTTAGGTTGACAGGACAGTAGCTTAACTGATGCCCCTCGAATCCATATTCATAACATACATTGGTACCATAGTGACATACCCCCCAAATGACATCTCCTACATTTCACGCAACCGGTATGAGGTCTGCTAACTTGACTCCCTCGACTGACCTGATATTTACGCTTGTTGAATAAGTCATAAGAATACCTCTTATATTTCCTCCAGGCCTTCACATCGGGAGTAAAAATCTCTGTAACAGTTTTGTGTATGGGCCTTGGGAATTTTCCAAGCCTGCCACCCTTAACACACTCCTCAGCATACTCACAACATGGCGCAAAATATTCCCACCCGCATATCAGGCAGACCGATCTAGGTGTACTCAACGTATGGCATTTGTTATTCTTATGCCTTCTCATTCCACTACCATAACATATTTCAAGAGTCATCCAACACGTACCCAAGTGGCGCTTCTTACAAATATAGCATTCCGGCTTAATGGAACAAACAAACCTCTTTCGTTTCTTAGGTGTTCTCACCACATGATTTGGTGGCGTGGTCATAAAAATAGAGACAAGGACATTTTCTCCTAACAACTGGTTCATTCATCCCCTCCTCTTTAGCTCAAACTCGTGGGTTACTCATATGGAAAATGAGACATGACGACGAAATTAGCTTCCTATCTTGAGCTATATCGTACGATCTGGAGTAATAAAGAAGTGTGAAATTCCTAAATTTCCAAGTAGCCTCTTCATTATAGATGTGGTTGACAACATACTGATAAGAAGTACTCTACTAGACACGGCTCCAAGAGATCCTAGGATATTTTAAAACCCGACTCAGATACCAAGTTTGTCATACCCCGAAATCGAGGAGCGCGACCGACGCCCAACCGAATGGACCCGGCCGAGCAAGCCTGTTAGATTTCCTTCTACACAAACTAATCCATGAATAAAGAGGAGATGTACTCCATTAATCAAACATTGAAAAGATTTCATTAGCAACTCCTATTTCATTTCCATTAGCAGCTTTATTCATAATTTCCAAATTATTACAAGTTCATAGATTTAATGAAAAACATATTTTCCAAAGACCAATATTTCTAGTTTGATTCCCAGAATCGAATACCACCCACAACCTGTCTACGGAGCCTCTAAGTGCAACAGAAGTGAAGAATGGAATAATACAAAATACAACGTAAGATGACTAAAAGCCCAGAATAGAGTAGGGCTCAGCAACACATGCCGAATAGAGAGTTACTGCTAATGAGGACCAAAGCTGCCCGCTGATGAACCACCTGCATCCATAGAAAATGCAGTGCCCCCAGCAAAAGGGACGTTAGTACATATGGAATAGAACTAGTATGTAAAGCTAATTGTCCTCTTTCAAAATAGAATGCCAACATAAAAGGGAAAACCATGGAAACAACAATCAACAATCAATGATATCTATTTTCAAAGTTAAGACATATTAATTTCAAAAATACAAAGATAATATTATTATTGGTTGGGAGATCTTTAGCACCGATATACCATTGTTCACAATATCACCGTTCATAATACCAATTCCCTTATTTCACTTCCAACCATCTTTATAGATTATCAATAATAAGACATTTCCAATCAAGACTTTAGATACGCATATGAACAATTAAGAGTCTTAATCGTATTGAGTTTTTCTCACACAGTTTGGCGTACTAGCTTTCATTTGAAACACGACTCAAAGCCACAATATGTAAACACACATATCATTCTTGAACACATTCCCGAAGGATAACATAATGTAATAGGAACATTCGGAACACATTTTGAATACATAATGCTCGATACTTTGCTTACTCAGGATGATTGAATGTATTGGGAACTACTCGGAACATGAGAATAAGGAACTCGAACCAACCATACTTGAAACTTACGGGAACATCATGGAATTTAATTCTAAGAGAGTAGTTCAACCAACATACCTTTCTTTGAACTTTCCTTAAATTACTACAATGTTTCGGAAATCGTAGGAACTTCAATCTAATTAGAAACATAACAAAAGTGAACCATAATTAGGAAGATATTCTTGGTCTCAGCTCATTCGAGCATTTTATCAAACACAAGGTGTGACAATTGGTTACAAGATTCTTCCACATGATTTATTTCACTTCACAACCCAATCCTTACTTATTTGAGCTTAACAATCTTCCCAGAAACCTTATTAGTACATGAATGCATACATAATACTCTTACACAAAAGAATCATACTCTCTATCACCCATATTTTACCCCAAACGCAAAATTGAAGACTAGGGTTTGGTCCTTACCTCTTGAGCGAAGAACATGTGAGATTTCCTTATTGGATTTCAAATCTTGGACAAGATCTTGATGAAAAAATCACTTGAGCTTCTTCCTCTCTATAGAAAACTCTCACTTTTCTCTAAAAACAGCAGGTTTATTTCTTCAAAATAAGCCCCAAAGGATATTTATAAAAATGGGGTCGGGTTATAAAAATAGGAAAATGAACTCTCCGAACTCAGACGTATGGTCGCAGAATGGATTGCAGAATGGGTATGCGGTCCGCACAACTGGTGCCCAGAACTGGGCTAAACCATTTAGTTCTACGACCATTCTGCGGTCGCAGAAATGGCCGCAGAATCACATTCTGCCAGCCTTTGGTAATTTTGTCCTAACTTCTTGTAGGTGAGTCCAAATAACAAATGGTTTGAGGAGTTAGAAACTAGACTCGAAGGCCTTTCGTTTGAAAGGTTGTTCATCACATAAAGCCTTATATATATGTAGATATGCTTGTCCAAAGTTTGGTCTTGTGTGTACTCATTTGGAACATTAGTGTATCATGTAATTTCCAACTTGACTTAGACTTAGGGCTTTCCATAGAACCCGCATCACTTATAATATGCCTCGTACACTTAGTATCATATCAAATATATATCCCTTATATTAATAGTCCTTGTCTGCACACAAAATATTATAATTAGCACATATCAACTTTCTTAATAACACTTAAGTACTTCAAAATTTTCCGGGGTGCTACACAACAACCTAAACCTATAACCATTCATGCTTTTCTATCAAACCAATCCACTCATATCTCATAATCTTATAATCTATAATCATTAGTCCAATGCTTTAATCAATTAGAGGGTAAACGTTCAATCATCTTGAATTCGCGTTTTAGGGTTTCTTTTCTCTACAACAATGTCTCAATCAAATACCTAATGATTTGAATGGTATACCCATATTAATAAGGTGTTGGTGAATTGAAATAAACTTAGAATCAACATTATAACTTACCTTGGATGATCGAGAGACCATGGAGGAAGTTGGGTTCTCGAGATCTTCCCTTTCTATAGAAAATTTATGGGTATGGGTATAAGGAACAATTTAATGGTATGGGTATAGAAAAGGGCAATACACAATTTCAACCCAAGAATATGTAAGAAGAGAAATCACATTCAAACTACTTACAAAGCATAACCTTAGTTAAAACAGCCACATATGGGCATCTCCAATTCGCTTATTTCACTTCCAACCATCTTTATAAATTATCAACACTAAGACATTTCCAATCAAGACATTAGATACACATATGAGCAATTAGGAGTCTTAATCATATTGAGGTTTTCTCACACAGTTTGGCATACTATCTTTCATTTGAAACACGACTCAAATCCATAACATTTTAGCACGCATATCATTCTCGAACACATCCCCGAAGGATAACATAATGTAATAGGAACATTCGGAACACATTTTGAATACATAATTCTCGGCACTTTGCTTACTCAGGATGATTGAATGTATTGGGAACAGCTCAGAACATGAGAATAAGGAACTTGAACCAACCATACTTGAAACTGACGGGAACATCATGAAATTCAATTCTAAGAGAGTAGTTCAGCCATCATACCTCACTTTGAACTTTCCTGATATTACTACAATGTTCTGGAAATCCTAGGAACTTCAATCTAATTAGAAACATAACAAAAATGAACCATAATTAGGAAGCTATTCTTGGTCTCAGCTCATTCGAGCATTTTATCAAACACTAGGTGTGGACATTGGTTACAAGGTTCTTCCACAAGATTTATTTCACTTCACAACCCAATCTTTACTTATTTGAGCTTAACAATCTTCCCAGAAACCTTATTAGTACATGCATGTATAAATAATACTCTTGCACCTAAGAATCGTACTCTCCATCACCCGTCTTTTACCCCAAACGCGAAATAGAAGACTAGGGTTTGGTCGTTACCTCTTGAGCGAAGATCATGTGATATTTCCTTGTTGGATTTCAAAGCTTTGATAAGATATTGATAAACAAAGCACTTGCGCTTCTTACTCTCTTTAGAAAACTCTCACTTCTCTCAAAAAATATCAGGCTCTTGTCTTCAAAATGAGCCCCAAAGGCTAGTTATCAAAATGGGGTCGGTTTATAAAAATAGGAAAATCAACTCAACAAAATCAGATCTACGGTTGCATAATGAACTACAGAACGGATATGCGGTCCGCATAATGGACCCTTAAACTGGTGCCCAGATCTGGGCTAAACCGGTCAGTTTTGTGACCATTCTGCATTCGCAGAATGCGTCGTAAAATCACATTCTGCCAGCCTTTGGTAATTTTGTCATAACTTCTTGTAGGTGAGCCCAAATAACAAACAGTTTGAGGTGTTAGAAACTAGACTCGAAGGTCTTTTATTTGAAAGGTTTTTCATCACATAACTCCTTATATATATGTAGATATGCTTGTCCAAAGTTGTGTCTTGTGCGTACTCATTTGGAACTTTATTCTATCATGTAATTTCCAACTTGACTTAAATTTAGGGCTCTCCTTAGAACCAGCATAACTTATAATATGTATCGTACACTTTTTATCATATCAAATTTATATCGATCATATTAATAGTCCTCGTCTGCACACAAAATAATATAATTAGAACACATCAACTTTCTTAATAGTGCTTAAGTACTTCAAAATTTTCTGGGATGCTACATAACAACCCAAACCTATAACCGTTCAAACTTTTCTATCAAACCCATAAACTCATATCTCATGAACGTATAGTCTATAATCATTAATCCAATGCTATAATCAATTAGAGGGTGAACGTTCAATCATCGTGAATGCGAGTTCTAGGGTTTCTTTTCTCAACAACAATGTATCAATTTAATACCTAATGATTTGAATGGTATACCCATATTAATAAGGTGTTGGTGAATTGAAATAAACTTAGAATCAACATTATAACTTAGCTTGGATGATGGAGAAACCTTGGAGGATGTTGGGTTCTCGAGATCTTCCCTTTCTATAAAACATTTATGGGTATGGGTATAGGGAACAATTTATGGGTATGGGTATAGAAAAGGGAAATACACAATTTCCACCCAAGAATATGTAAGAAGACAAAACACATTCAAACTACTTACAAAGCATAACATTAGTTTAAACAGCCACATATGGGCATCCCCAGTTCGCTTATTTCACTTCCAACCATCTTTATAGATTATCAACACTAAGACATTTTCAATCAAGACTCTAGATAAACATATGAGCAATTAAGAGTCTTAATCATATTGAGTTTTTCTCACACAGTTTGGCATACTTGCTTTCATTTGAAACACGACTCAAAGCCATAACATTTTAACACACATATCATTCTCGAACACATTCCCGAAGAATAACGTAATGTGATAGGAACATTCGGAACACATTTTGAATACCTAATTCTCTCCACTGTGCTTACTGAGGATGATTGAAGTTTTTGGAACCACTCGGAACATGAGAATTAGGAACTTGAACCAACCATACTTTAAAGTTACGAGAACATCATGGAATTCAATTCTAAGAGAGTAGTTCAGCCAACATACCTCGGTTTGAACTTTCCTTATATTACTACAATGTTCCGGAAATCCTAGGAACTTCAATCTAATTAGAAACATAACAAAAATTAACAATAATTAGGAAGATATTATTGATATCAGCTCATTCGAGCATTTTATCAAACACTGGGTGAGGAAATTTGTTACAAGGTTCTTCCACAATATTTATTTAACTTCACAACTGAATCCTTACTTATTTGAGCTTAACAATCTTCCCTGAAACCTTATTAGTACATGCATGTATAAATAATAATCTTACACCTAAGAATCATACTCTCCATCACTCGTCTTTTACCCCAAACTCGAAATTGAAGACTAGGGTTTGGTCGTTACCTCTTGAGCGAAGATCATGTGATATTTCCTTGTTGGATTTCAAAGCTTGGATAAGATATTGATGAACAAAGCACTTGAGCTTCTTACTCTCTCTAGAAAACTCTCACTTCTCTCTAAAAATATCAGGCTCTTGTCTTCAAAATGAGCCCCAAAGGCTAGTTATCAACTCAACAAAATCAGATCTATGGTTGCATAATGAACTACATAACGGGTATGCGGTCCGCACAATGGACCCTTAAACTGGTGCCCAGAACTGGGCTAAAACCGGTCAGTTGTGTGACCATTCTGCCTTCGCAGAATTGGTCGTAGAATCACATTCTTCCAGCCTTTGGTAATTTTGTCATAACTTCTTGTAGGTAACTCCAAATAACAAATGGTTTGAGGCGTTAGAAACTAGATTCGAAGGTATTTTATTTGAAAGGTTGTTCATCACATAACTCCTTATATATATGTAGATATTCTTGTCCAAAGTTTGGTCTTGTGCGTATTCATTCGGAACTTTAGTCTATCATGTAATTTCCAACTTGACTTAGACTTAGGGCTCTGCTTAGAACCAGCATCACTTATAATATGTCTCATAAACTTTTTATCATATCAAATTTATATCCATCATATTAATAGTCCTCGTCTACACATAAAATAATATAATTAGCACACATCAGCTTTCTTAATAGCGCTTAAGTACTTCAAACTTTTCTGGGGTGCTACACAACAACCCAAACCTATAACCGTTCATGCTTTTCTATCAAACCCATAAACTAATATCTCATTAACTTATAGTCTATCATCATTAATCCAATGCTATAATCAATTAGAGGGTGAACGTTCAATCAGAGTGAATTCGAGTTCTATAGTTTCTTTTCTCAACAACAATGTATCAATCGAATACCTAATGATTTGAATGGTCTACCCATATTAATAAGGTGTTGGTGAATTGAAATAAACTTAGAATCAACATTATAACTTACCTTGGATGATGGAGAGACCTTGGAGGATGTTGGGTTCTCGAGATCTTCCTTTTCTATAGAAAATTTATGGGTTTGGGTATAGGGAACAATTTATCGGTATGGTATAGAAAAAAGCAATACACAATTTCCACCCAAGAATATGCAAGAAGACAAAACACATTCAAACTACTTACAAAGCAGAACATTAGTTAAAATAGCCACATATGGGCATCCCCAATTCGCTTATTTCACTTCCAACCATCTTTATAAAATATCAACAATAAGACATTTCCAAACAAGACTTTAGATACACAATTGAGCAATTAAGAGTCTTAATCATATTGAGTTTTTCTCACACAGTTTGGCATACTAGCTTTCATTTGAAACACGACTCAAAGCCATAATATTTTAACACACATATCATTCTTGACAACATTCCCGAAGAATAACGTAATTTGATAGGAACATTCGGAACACATTTTGAATACATAATTCTCGACACTTTGCTTACTGAGGATGATTGAATTTGTTGGGAACAACTCGGAACATGAGAATTAGGAACTTGAACCAACCATACTTGAAACTTACAGGAACACCATGGAATTCAATTCTAAGAGAGTAGTTCAGCCAACATACCTCGCTTTGAAATTTCCTTATATTACGACAATATTTTGGAAATCCTAGGAACTTCAATCGTATTAGAAACATAACAAACATGAACCATAATTAGGAAGATATTCTTGGTCTCAGCTCATTCGAGTAATTTATCAAACACTAGGTGTGGAAATTGGTTACAAAGCTCTTCCACAAGATTTATTTCACTTTACAACCGAATCCTTACTTATTTGAGCTTAACAATCTTCCCACAAACCTTATTAGTACATGCATGTATAAATAATACTCTTACACATAAGAATCATACTCTCCATCACCCGTCTTTTACCCCAAACTCGAAATTGAAGACTAGGGTTTGGTCCTTACCTCTTGAGCGAAGATCATGTGATATTTCCTTGTTGGGTTTCAAAGCTTGGACAAGATATTGATGAACAAAGCACTTGAACTTCTTCCTCTCTCTAGAAAACTCTCACTTCTCTCTAAAAATATCAGGTTTTTTTCTTCAAAATGAGCCCCAAAGGCTAGTTATCAAAATGCGGTTGGTTTATAAAAATAGGAAAATCAACTCAACAAAATCACATCTACGGTTGCATATTGAACTGCAGAACGGGTATGCGGTCCGCACAATGGACCGTTAAACTGGTGCCCAGCACTGGGCTAAACCGGTATGTTCTGTGACCATTCTGCCTTCGCAGAATTGGTCGTAGAATCACATTCTTCTAGCCTTTGGTAATTTTGTCATAACTTCTTGCAGGTAACTCCAAATAACAAACGGTTTGAGGCGTTGGAAACTAGATTCGAAGGTATTTTATTTGAAAGGTTGTTCGTCACATAACTCCTTATATATATGTAGATATTCTTGTCCGAAGTTTGGTCTTGTGCGTATTCATTCGGAACTTTAGTCTATCATGTAATTTCTAACTTGACTTAGACTTAGGGCTCTCCTTAGAACCAGCATCACTTATAATATGTCTCATAAACTTTTTATCATATCAAATTTATATCCATCATATTAATAGTCCTCGTCTACACACAAAATAATATAATTAGCACACATCAGCTTTCTTAATAGCGCTTAAGTACTTCAAAATTTTCTGGGGCGCTACACAACAACCCAAACCTATAACCGTTCATGCTTTTCTATCAAACCCATAAACTAATATCTCATTAACTTATAGTCTATAATCATTAATCCAATGCTATAATCAATTAGAGGGTGAACGTTCAATCAGAGTGAATTCGAGTTCTATAGTTTCTTTTCTCAACAACAATGTATCAATCGAATACCTAATGATTTGAATGGTCTACCCATATTAATAAGGTGTTGGTGAATTGAAATAAACTTAGAATCAACATTATAACTTACCTTGGATGATGGAGAGACCTTGGAGGATGTTGGGTTCTCGAGATCTTCCCTTTCTATAGAAAATTTATGGGTTTGGGTATAGGGAACAATTTATGGGTATGGTATAGAAAAATGCAATACACAATTTCCACCCAAGAATATGCAAGAAGACAAAACACATTCAAACTACTTACAAAGCATAACATTAGTTAAAATAGCCACATATGGGCATCCCCAATTCGCTTATTTCACTTCCAACCATCTTTATAAAATATCAACAATAAGACATTTCCAAACAAGACATTAGATACACAATTGAGCAATTAAGAGTCTTAATCATATTGAGTTTTTCTCACACTATTTGGCATACTAGCTTTCATTTGAAACACGACTCAAAGCCATAACATTTTAACACACATATCATTCTTGACAACATTCCCGAAGAATAACGTAATGTGATAGGAACATTCGGAACACATTTCGAATGCATAATTCTTGACACTTTGCTTACTCAGGATTATTGAATTTATTGGGAACAACTCGGAACATGAGAATTAGGAACTTGAACCAACCATACTTGAAACTTACGGGAACACCATGGAATTCAATTCTAAGAGAGTAGTTCAGCCAACATACCTCGCTTTGAAATTTCCTTATATTACGACAATATTCCGGAAATCCTAGGAACTTCAATCTTATTAGAAACATAACAAAAATGAACCATCATTAGGAAGATATTCTTGGTCTCAGCTCATTCGAGCAATTTATCAAACACTAGGTGTTGAAATTGGTTACAAAGTTTTTCCACAAGATTTATTTCACTTCACAACCGAATCCTTACTTATTTGAGCTTTACAATCTTCCCAGAAACCTTATTAGTACATGCATGTATAAATAATACTCTTACACCTAAAACTCATACTCTCTATCACCCGTCTTTTACCCCAAACTCGAAATTGAAGACTGGGTTTGGTTCTTACCTCTTGAGCAAAGATCATGTGATATTTCCTTGTTGGATTTCAAAGCTTGGACAATATCTTGATGAACAAAGCACTTGAGCTTCTTCCTCTCTCTAGAAAACTCTCACTTCTCTCTAAACATATCAGGTTTTTGTCTTCAAAATGAGCCCCAAAGGCTAGTTATCAAAATGGGGTTGGTTTATAAAAATAGGAAAATAAATTCTCCATACTCAGATCTACGGTCGCACAATGAACTGTAGAACGGGTATGCGGTCCGCACAATGGACCGCAAAACTGGTGCCCAGAACTAGGCTAAACCGGTCAGTTCTGTGACTATTCTGGATTCGTAGAATTTGTCGCAGAATCACATTTTGAAGAGTCATTTACATACAAACTACTGGGTAAGTGATTTTGATCCTTGTTTATTACATAACATGATTGTTTAGGAGATTTAACATCTAATCCATGGAATTGGAAGAGAATATTGGGGAACTTTTGTCATCAACAACAACCTAGTAAAATCCCACAGATGGGGTCTGGGAGGTTAGAATTGTCACGCCCCAAACCTGGGGAGGCGTGGCTGGAACCCGGTGCCGTGCTGGCCCGAGCAAACCACTTTGTAACTCATTTATTTTCTTCTGCAACTATTATGGGCCAACATGGCCACAACTCATAATTTAAAACAAAAAAGTGGGAAAACGTTGTATCAATGTACCATCATTCTTAAAACATGAATACATATGGGCCGTCAAGGCCTCTTACATACTATACATAATGAACATGTGTCTACAAAGCCTCTAAGATTACTCAACATCAAATGGGACAGGGTACCGGCGTACCCATAAGTCTGTAACAAAATTCTATCACGATGACTTATATACTTGGCTGCACTCCGAATGAGGTGGAGTCTTACCGATCCTTCGCTGAATGCTAACCTCGTCTACTATGAGGGCTCGTGAAACTGATTATCTATACCTCCAGGCATGAATGCAGCGTCTACAACAAAAGGATGTCAGTACGAATAATGTACTGAGTATGTAATGCATATAAATCAGGAAGTTTTCTAGGAAAAGAAGGAACCGCTATAATAACCACTACGTGCGTTTCATTCTCTTCGATCTTCTCTTTGATTGCTTTTTATGAAGTCGCACCGGGAGATAGTGCTTGCTATCTAAGAATTGCTACGTGGATCTCATCGGAAATGTTTGATGCTTCTTGGGGCTTCTTTGGCGACCGTGAAGTCACTGGATAGATTGCCCGAGTAAATAGATCAGAACCGGACGTGGTTGTTGCTTCGCGGCGATACAGACTCGACCCGCTCCTAGCCACTCCGGGGTACCATAGCATGTCGGGAATAAGGGGGGACATACTGGATGTAACCACTCCCTGGGTTTGGGGTTGTGCCGCCCTACCTTTCGATCGATACACAGTTGAGGAGGCCGATCACGAATGGATAGCAAGAGGGCGCTTATATCGAGATAAGGTGTGGGAACGATCTTGGTCAGGGAAGGCTAAGACAGCGCTTCGCAAATGGGTAGCAAGAGGGCGCTTATGCCCCGACATTGGGCCTTACGGGTAAGGGCCCAGCCCAATAGGGACATCACACCCGCACTTCAAGCGCACCTCTGTATCGACTAAATAACTCTTTTGGTCTAGTCGGTGGAACCGGTGAACCACGCGATCTGGTTAGATGCAAGGGGCAGAGTTCTCGTAGTACCCCCTTTAATTGATCCAGCCTTTTATTCTCTTTGGTAGTGAATCACCTACTAAAGGGGTAGGACTGCACGCCTTATTTGAGACTACTAAGGTAGGCGGTGGAATCTTTTATTAGGTAAGGGAAGAAGGGGCCTAAGCACGGCAGATGTCGTACACTTGAGTGGCAAAGGAAAGCGAGACCTTACCGTTCTTTCCAGGCATGTTCGGACATATGGTTCCAGCGGAAGATCAAGTTGGTGATCCGTGTGATGGTAAACCTTCCCGCATGGTTTGGAGAACACTGAATTAGAATGAGAGGTTTACCACCACATCATTGCATGCAAGGGGAGCTCGCT
>AWOL01S0030184.1:31929-38183 GCA_000715115.1 Nicotiana otophora
TTTTTCTTTCAAAGGCAGTCCTTTTCTTTCCTCGGACCGATGACTCGCTTGTCCAGTACTGCTAACTATTATAAGAGGATGTCGCCCCCTCGGGACTACCAGTAGCTTCGGTTGTTGANCTCGATTCGTAGATTAGTCTGACTCGTAAATCACTTTTGACCCCGTGCTCGATAGCACCAGCGTATTGATGTTAATTTTGGTTACATTCATAAGTATCTTGGTCCATCTTTATTCCATTTCATAAATGACTGAGGATCCGCTTAACCCTCGATTTATGCGTTATTTATCCATTCCTACTTCTTTTATGCCAATGTTGGTGACTGGAGATAACTCTTTTCAATTATTCCTCAGATGGGAGGGATTAGGTCTTGATACATATTTGTTAATTCATTTCTGGTTTACACGACTTCAGGCAGATAAAGCAGCTATAAAGCCATGCTTGTCAATCGTTAGGTGGTTTTGGATTAGATTTTGGGTTTTTTTACTCTATTTCAAACAGTAGACTTTTCAACCATTTTTGATCGTGCTAGTGCCCCCAGTAATTCTTGGATTTCTTGCAATATGAGATTGAATTCCATAACTCTTATCTGTATTTTACTTTTTATTAGTGCTGTTGGGAAATCTGCATAGATAGGATAGCATACTTGGTCACCTAATGCTATGGAGGGTCCCATTCCATTATCCGCTTTGATCCATGCACCTACAATGGTAACATCTGGCATTTTGATGATATCAAGGTGCGCCCCTTTATTTGAATACCCACCTATGACTTAGATTTATATTACTTTTGCAGGAGCTATGATGTCATTCCTTGGGGCAACCACTTGAATATTACAGAATGATTTAAAGAGGGTCATAGCTTATTCAACATGCAGTTAATTAGGCTATATGATCTTTGCTTGCAGCATCTCTAACTATTCGGTTAGCGTCTTTCACTTAATGAATCACAGGTTTTTCAAAGCATTACTATTCCTGAGTGCAGGTTCGGTGATTCATGCCATGTCGGATGAACAAGATATGCGGAAGATAGGGGGGCTTACCTCTTCGTTCCCTTTTACCTATGCCATGATGCTCATGGGCAGCTCATCTCTAATTGGATTTCCTTTTCTAACTGGATTTTATTCCAAAGATGTGATCTTAGAGCTTGCTTACACTAAGTATACCATCAGTGGGAACTTTGCTTTCTCCTTGGGAAGTGTCTCTGTCCTTTTCACTTCTTATTACTCCTTTCGTTCACTTTTTCCAACATTTGTAGTACCAACTAATGCATTCTGGCTAGACATTTTACGATGTCATGATGCGCCCATTCCTATGGCCATTCCTTTAATAATTCTGGCTCTCGAGAGTCTCTTTGTAGGATACTTGGCCAAAGTGTGACCTGTTAGCCCATAAGTAAGTACTGTGACGAAGCGGCTGTTGCTCAATCGACACAATCGTACGAGGTCACAATTCACCTGACACGATCATACGGGGTGAACACGAATTAGGGATCGGATGCGGGCAAAATTCCCGCCAATGGCTGAGATGTTCAGTCGACTCCCTCCCCATTTGTTGGGGTCCCGACCCCTACGAGTTAGCAGAAAAGGGAGGAGAAAAGAGGCCCTGGTGAACCGTAGTAATTAGGGAACAAGTGTAAGCTTCGCTGCCCGATAGTGTGGAATACTGACCACACCGAGGGACAGGCCTTGAAACTAAGGATGGGAACGAACGGAATTAATGTGTTCCAATTTCTGGCCTTGCACCGACCATCCAATTGACCATGGACTAAAATGCCACTTCATAAAAGGACTATGTCCAGGGGACCCCCCCTCCCCCACACACAAGGTACATCTCGCACCTATGGGCCACTATAACTATCCAAGAAGACACTAGAAACTGGAAGGAGAAACAAGCCCACCCGGTGGACTGCCGAGTGGAAAGACCTACGACCCAGGAACGGGATTCTCTAAAACGCCAAGGTCGTTGGTGGCCAAGAGGGCCCACATGGAGACTTGGGATCTCAACAGGAAATGCGAAGGTTGCAATAAGCCGGCCAGCCAAAGCTAATCAACTAGTTTAGTTCTGATCTGAGTAGGCTCATAATGGGGAATACCCTAACCCTGGGAACTAGGGCCTGGCCATCCTTCATTTGCGGTCGACGTTCCAGCTTTGTCCGTCGATAGTTAAATGTTTCAATCTGGTTCGCTTCATGATCGCATCTGCAAACTTTATCCTGTGGTCTTTAGCAGACATTGTTCATTCTTCACCCGGTCCTTAGTAGCCTTTCCAAAGTCAACCTAACCAGTTACCTTTTCCAAGGTGCTAAATAGGCCTTTGCCCTTACGCCTTTATATATAATAGATGAAAATTAGATAGTTGTATATAGAATTAGCCAGATCGTCTGAAGCATGAACATAATCACCTTTGTTCTGAAGTCGTAGAGAGTTCCTTTTTCTTTCAAAGGCAGTCCTTTTCTTTCCTCGGACCGATGACTCGCTTGTCCAGTACTGCTAACTATTATAAGAGGATGTCGCCCCCTCGGGACTACCAGTAGCTTCGGTTGTTGAATCACGTGCAAGTTAGGTTGTGGTTGTAATTGCTTTAAGCGGAACATAGGCGCTTTACATGTGTGTTGACCTTGCACTCTCGCTTCGTGTAATGTCGTATGTATGATAGAGGTAGTGTGGTGATTGACCTCAATGCTAATGGTGATCCTTAAGGTTCAACGAATGAATGAAGCCATGAACATACCCGGATAGAGATGATGGTCTTCCTAGGATGTCTCCAAGTCGGCCATAATAGAATAAATAGGCAAAGCAATCAATAGCAGTCTATTCTCGCCTATCGATAGATAGCAGGTTACTTCCAAGCTCAAACCATTTGAAACAGAATTGCTACTTTTTTCTTGTTATTGATAGAGTGGTATTCTCCACCCCGGTCAAATAAAGTAAAGGGGGAGAACTGGAAGAGAGAAGGAAAAAGAGAAAACAATAGACAAGTCTAATGGGGGAAGAATGGCTGACATGTTGACTGCCTTCGATACTAGAAAAAACAAACCAAGCGGTCTAACCTAACCCCCAGGGTGGAACCCAACCGAAAGGCGATAGACGGACTAAGGGCAAGCGAGATAAAGAAAGCAATTGGCCCTGTGTGTAAAACCTTGCCGCGGGAGAGTCTTCTCCAATGAGAATAAAGAAAGTGTTTTTGCAAGACTAGAAAGGAACTCACCCTTTGATACCAAGGAATAAGAGTTGATTGCTAGCGATGACTTGATGAAGGGAATCTATGGGAGAAGGTTCTCAAATCGGGTTACGACCGAATAGAGCACGGAACCAATGAGTTTAGTCGAATAAGGTAATTAGTCTAAGTGAAAGATCAAGCTTGAAAGGAATGGACGGGCGTAGGCTTAATAGTGAACGCAGACCCCCATTCTTATAGATATGAGATCAATGACTTAAATAAAAGAAAGATGTCGAGATAAAGTCTTAGCCCTTAAAATATGTTGTGAAGAGAGATTGAAGACAAAGATTTTCTTATGCAGTGTGGGCACTGGATGGAAAAGACAGATAAAGAAACAACCCACTGGAAGGGCATACCTCAAGGGGCACCAATCTCCCCCGTCAAGGATCTATCTGCGCGAAGCCGACCTATGGATAGAAAGGAAGATGCAGGAAAGAAAAATGAAAGAAGAAAGAAAACATTATTTTGGGAGAGTGAGATAGGCAGACGATGAGTACGCAGTCGGACAACCGCTGGGGTTTCCAGCAGTGATAGCTGAACTAATCAGATGGGCCACCTCAAACCTTATGCTAACAGTTAAATCAGAAATCAACATCTGGTCCCAGCTATCCGAAAAATGCAAACTTAAGTGGAAGATCACAAAATACAACACAACAAGGGGGTCGTTAGACCGTATCTTGTGCGAAGGAAGAAGCTAATCAATTAGAACTAAGACATGGAGGAGAGGCAAAAGAGAGATTTTCGAGCCTGCAAGCAGCAAGCAACAACGACTTTTCAGCCGTTGTGCGCTAGCTTTGTAGTTTAGGGGTATAGTAGCGGTGTCCATTTCTAAAACTTTTCTATACTATAAGGTAAGCTTTTTGGATCCCTAGTTTTGGAGTTTATCCCAACCAACCGATACCTTACTTATAAAAAGGGGCTTCCCTTTTTCAGCTGCATTGCACTTCCGCATAAATAATGGATTCGCTGGGCTGAATGAGCAACCTTTCATCTGGCCTTTGTACCAATAGTAGAGTGGCTTGCTACTTTCAATCAGAAAAGGAAGACTGTGCAAGGCAAAGGAGAAAGAAGTTGTCCCCTCTTCTCTGCTACCGTCGCATATGTAGAAAAAGAAGGAGCGGAGAAGGAAGAACAACCGTTTGACTTTGGCACATGAGGTGGGAGGTTTAGCTAGGTAACATAATGGAAATGTATCGGACTACAAATCCCACAATGACGGTTCGACCCCGTCCTTGGCCTCGAGGAGTAGTGGGCAGCACGAAACTTGTTTCAATCAAATGGCATAGTATTAGGGTAGGAGGCTTTCCTTTGTTATATAAATCCATAGACAACATTCTAGAACTTCCAAACCAAAGAAATGCAAGATGAGAAGGATCTTTTTACGTTACTCTTCAATAGAATGAATTCGATAACGGTAGAATAGGCCCTATGGTGGATCGAAGGTGTTGTTCCACTTGACCTCAAATCTATATGACCTTTAATCGAGCCAGCTCATAACAAAATGTTAGACCAATCTCAGTGCTGAAACAACCGAATTGGTTAAGGAAAAGGAAACCCCAGCAATCAAGCAGTCCTGCCCCCAAAAGCAGACACCGAAGAACCGCCAGGTTGTCGAGGATACGTCTGAAGAGAAGGCGGGCGCCCTCTATGTTGACCACCCTACCCACTAATGGACTTTGGGGGGAGGAGGCAAGCGGGAACTGACCGAAAAACCTATCTTAACTCAATAGATAGCGCTTATTCTCTTTCAATCAACAAAATGAAAAATGGGGGAGAAATAAACAAAAGGGGTCTTTATTGAAGAGGTTTTGCGCCTTAATTAGTACTAATGCAGATCCAGAAGAATGGTCTGGGCTTTCAAAAAGTTGAAGATGCAAGGGGTGAAGAGACAGTTTTTTGAACAAGCAAGCTGACATAAAGTTTCTAGCTCGCTCCCACTTAGAGCAGATGGAGATTCTCAGACGGGGAAAAGCGGCACTCGACATCTATTAAACAAGACCAAGAACAAAGTCGTACCATGCCCTTAGGAGAAAGTAGTGATGATTGCAATGAATGATGTCCTCGACGATGTGTACAAGAAGGTATTTGCCAATTCCTATCAACATGGTGCATCTCTTAGTAGAGGGGCATGAAAAGTGAAGACTTTGACCGAATGAACAGGGATCAATTGACAAACATTTTTCTTGAGGAAGAGAATCTAGAATGAACGCTTTTGTGATTCGCTCTACGCTGACTAGATGTGCACTCACGTGATCAATCGATGGATGGGGGAATTGCGTGAATGATGAGACCGTCCTAACCTAAAGTCAAGGCTCTTCCTCTCTTGATGGCGAATCTTGATTGACTGACACTAGTAACAGATTCAGAGAAAGAAGAAGCATGGCATGAGATAAGCAGCAGATCAATTTTCGATAGCTAATTACATGACTCGATGGATGGAGGGAGAGCCCTCCAACTCAAGCAGCAAATCAATGTTGAGTCAACAATCATCGAGAGAAGTACCACCAAGTGAGATCGAGACTAGCCCCTTGTATAGGTATAGGGTGGAAAACCTGCGCTTCTTTAAATATACCATAAATCTAAACAAAGTAGGGACTTCAATGCTTGACTAACAAGCAAGAAAGTTTACTTTGTGAAAGAAAAGGGGCCCTAGCTACAATCAAAAAGCAGTGATAACGAGTAATAAAGGCCCCCTTACTATAGATAGGGCGTTAGCACTTGACTAATAACATATATAGGGCGGAATGTTTTTCAGAATGATCAGAATCAATTCTTTGATTGAATAGCAGAAGTGCTACTTAGTAGTAGAAACTCGGAGAGACATACTGAGAGGGGACTCTTTCATACCTGCTAACTACTAGGATGAGCAGTAGGTCCATTATTTTTGGCAGGAAGAGTTTCAGCCTTTGATGCCCCTCGGTAGAGTGAGTCTACTTAGCGAACTGGCAGGACGCGGAGATCTATTGATCAATATGAATCTCGAGAGTGGATGGTTGATCGCCGCCTCCTTGTCCTGGAGGCTCTCCGGCCGGGGA
>AWOL01S0030189.1:0-24894 GCA_000715115.1 Nicotiana otophora
CTTATATACTCGGTACATTATTTTGTACTGACGTCCCTTTTCTGGGGACGCTGTATTTCATGCCTGCAGGTTCAGATAGACAGACGGGTATACCTCCTTATTAGGTGTTTCCAGAGTTCAGCGTGATCGGTAAGCTCCACATCCTTCGGAGTTATCGGGTCTAGGTTTTCGTGTATATCTTCTATGTGTATGTATATATATTATGGGTAGGTCGGGTCCCTGTTCCGATCATAATATATCAATCAGTAGAGGCCCGTAGACATATCCTGTTGGTTAGTGCAGTATGTTGGGCTTGTAGGCCTGGTATGTATATTTTGGTGGTTTGTCAGTTGTAGTAGTTATGACGGCCTTATCGGCCCAACTTTATATTGATGTTTAGTCAGCGCTAGTTTCCATTGAGTTTTATATTTTGCTTCACAAATTTCCTTGCAAGGTGGACCCATGGCCAAATTATGACATTATATGTTCATAGTCCCTTAGTCACAATTTGGTACGCTAGGTTAGGTGAGGTACCGAGTGCCGGTCTCGCTCCCAAGTTCGGGGTGTGACAGCCAATGCGTTTGCTTCTGCATTTTCTTCTCTTGGGATGTGAGTAATTGACCACTCTTGGAATTACGCCAACATAACTTGAAACTTTGCCACATATTGTTGCATGTGCTCCTTTTTGGTCTCGAAGATCCCGTAGACTTGATTTACCACCAGCTGTGAGACGCATTGGATTTCGATGACCTCGGAGTCAAGTCCCCGGGCTTCATACTCTGCTTTATCGTTAGTTAAATGGACTGTCCTGATGGCTTGCCTCAGGGTTTCCCCCGAAGGCGTGATTAAGACTATACCGAGCCCGAATCATTTCACGTTGGAAGCTCCATCCATAAATAAGGTCCAAACCCCTGATGTCAATTCTGACATTATCATTGCTTCCTTGGTTGCCTGAGGCAATAATCCCGAATTGAAATCGGCCACGAAGTCAACCAAGACTTGTAACTTAATTGGAGTCCTCAACTTATATTCTATGTCGAACTCACTCATTTTGACGGCCCACTTGGCCAATATACCTGAGAGCTCGGGTTTATGGAGGATGTTCCGCAAAGGGAAAGTAAACACCACGACTATCGGGTGGCATTGGAAATAGGGCCTCAACTTTCAAGCGACGACTACGAAAGCTAAGGCCAGTTTTTTCAAATGTGGATAACGAGTTTCTACTCCCGTTAAAACTTTACTAACATAATAAATGGGAGATTGCGTACCTTCGTCTTCTCGGACAAAAACAACACTTACCGCAACTTCCGAGACCGCGAGGTAAACCAACAATGTTTCCCCTTCTTTTGGTTCTGAAAGCAATAGAGGGCTTGACAAGTACTTCTTTAAATCCCTCAAATCCTGCTAGCACTCCGGCGTCCATTCGAAATTCTTCTTCTTTTTGAGCAGTGCGAAGAAACGATGACACTTTTGTGACGATCGGGAAATGAATCTGCTCAAAGCTGCCAATCTCCCTATAAACCTTTGGACTTCCTTCACACTTGTCAATTGGTCTGGGATATCCTCCACGGCCTTGATCCTATCGGTTATTACTTCAATACCCCTTTGTGATACCATAAATCCTAGAAACTTACTAGAGTTGACCCGAACGTGCATTTCTCGGGATTAAGCTTTATATTATGCTTCCTTAGGATGTCGAAAGTCTCTTGCAGATGTTTAAGATAATCACCTGCATTTGAAGACTTAACAAGCATATCGTCTATATAAACTTCCATAGTTTTTCCTATTTGATTTTCAAACATCTTATTCACGAGCTGTTGATAAGTGGCTCCGGGGTTTTTCAACCCGAAGGGCATCACATTGTAATAATATATACCAAAATTCATTATAAATGAAGTTTTTTCTGATCTTCCGGGTTCATCTTAATTTGGTTGTACCCGGAATAAGCATCGAGGAAACTCATTAACTCGTGCCCGGCCGTAGCATCAATCATTTACTCGATGTTTGGCAGTGGGAACGAGTCTTTTGGGCACACTTAATTAAGATCTTTATAATCAACACACATGTGAAACTTATTGTTCTTTTTAGGAACTACTACTACATTAGCTAGCCAGTCTGGATATCTTACCTATCAGATCGAACGGATATTAAGTAAGTGGGTTACCTCTTCTTTGACAAATTTATTCCTGGCTTCGGCGATCAGGCGCTTTTTTGTCTTACCGGAGGTATGTTAGGATCCAAGCTTAACTTGTGTACGACTACCTCTTCTGGGATAACTGTCATATCCTCATGCGACCATGCAAAACCATCGGCGTAAGATTTAAGGAATTTAATGAAGTCGAACCTAAGTTCCGGGTACAGTCCTGTCCCCATATGGAATTTCCTTTCTAGGAATTCTTTGAACAATGCCACTTGCCCCAGCTCTTCCGCTATGGACTTCATCGCATCGGTCTCTTCTGGAACTTCAAAATATCTCGGCACCTGATTATCTTCCGACACTTGGCTAACTTCATCTAGTTCAGGAGTAGGTGTTGGGTCCTATAATTGCTATGCCACGTGTTTCTTTCCTTTGCTACTGGAGATTGAAATTGCATTCATCTCCCTTGTCGCGGGTTGGTCACCCCTTATCTGTTTGATTCTCTCGGGTGTTGGAAACTTTAGTAATTGATGGTATGTCGATGATACAACTTTCATTCCGTGCAACCATGGCCTTCCCAGAATGATGTTGTATCCCATATCACCATCTACCACTTCGAAAAGAGTCGTTTTCATTACTCCTTCAACATTTATGAATAATAAAATTTCTCCCCGAGTTGTCACACTTGCGAGGTTGAATCCGGCGAGAAGCTTTGTGGCTGGAATAATGCTTCCGATGAGTTTATCTTGCTCCAATACTTTCCATTGTATGATATTAGCGAACTCCTTATATCCACTAAAACACGTTTAATCTTAAAATCTAGCACAATTAAAAAAATTACCAATGCGTCGTTGTGTGGTAGCAGCAATCCGTTTGTGTCCTCTTCCGTAAAAGTGATATCGTCTTCCCGAAGTCTTTTGCTATGCGCTATTAATACTTTCGCCTTCTTTGCTATTGAAAAGGTGACCCCGTTAATCTCGTTCCCTCCGAAGATCATGTTGATTGTTTGATGCGTGACATCTCCTCCCGCTTTTACGGGTTCCGCGTTGTATCGGTTACGACCATAATTGTACTTAACTGGGTCACTCAAGAATTCTCTGAGGTGACCATTCTTTAGTAATGTTGCCACTTCTTCCCGGAGATGTCGACAGTCCCCTGTCTGGTGGCCATTCATCCAGTGGTATTCACACCACAAGTTGGGATCCCTCTGATTAGAATTAGATCTCATCGGTCTTGGGAACCGTGCTTATTTGATGTTTCTAATGGCCAATAACAATTCCACAATACTAACGTTGAAGTTATATTCTAATAATTTGGGGTAAGGAGGATCTTGCGATCCTGCCACATCTTTATCTTGCAGTGATCGATTATTTTGACCGCGATCGGTCCTCCTGTGGATCGTGAACCTATCCGCTATTCGAAAACCTCAGTCGTGGCCTTCGGTTCGTTCATAAGGCAAAAACCGGCCCCTCAAAGTCCGCATGTCCGCGTCATAATCATCCTTTAATTTTTCCTTATTCTTTTTCCGTCCTTTGGTCAACAATGGAAAACCAACCTGATCATCTTCGATTCTTATTTTTTATTTATACCGTTTGTGGACGTCCGCTTAGGTCATTGCTTGAAACTCGAGTAGGCTCTCTTTTAATTTTCGAGAAGCGTTTGAACTTCCCAGATTCAATCCTTTGGTGAACACCTCAGCCCCTCATTCTTCCGGGACAGCCGGGAGTAACATTCTCTCATTCTGGAATCGGGTAACAAACTCTCGTAGCAGCTCGGACTCTACTTGCGCTATCCTGAATATGTCAGCCTTTCAAGCCTGTACTTTTCTTGCCCCGGTATGAGCCTTGAAGAAAGAATCAGCAAGCATTTCGAAAGAATCTATATAATGCTCGGGTAACAATGAATACCACGTCAAGGCCCCCTTCGTGAGGGTTTCCCCAAATTTCTTCAGCTTCACAGATTCAATTTCGTGAGGAGCTAAATCATTCCCATCTATCGTTGTTATGCAGGTGGTAATATGCTCATGGGGGTCTGAAGTTCCGTCATACTTTGGAATTTTCAGGTATTTTGAACAACTTCGAGATTAACTCTGGTGCCGCATTTGGCTTGTATGACAATTGAGTATACTTCTTTGAGTTCGGGCCTTTCAGCACTGGTGGCATGCCCGGGATCTAGTCCATGCGGGAGTTTACTTCCCTCATGAATCGTAAAAGTTCATTCTAGAAAGAATCATTCTCGTTGTTGAGACCGGATCCATTCCCCCTACCCCATCGGAGCCAATTTCACCCCGTGGAGTTTTGTTGTCGATCCTCCGCATTGTTAGATTCGTGGGAATCCTGGGAGGGATCGGATCTAGTATGTTTGCATTATTTGAAGCTTCTGACATCGCCTACTTCAACTCTGTCATAACTTTATTCTATCACGTGAGGTGGCCTAGAATGATCGCTTCTTGATCTTGCAAGACCCTTACCGCGTCGACGACATGCTCCTCATCAATATTATCGGGAGTGGTCCCCCGAACATATCGAGGATATTGTCTGTCATGCACCGGTGTAGCGTCACTGATAAGTGGAAATTTGACTACTTATTAGCGTCTTTTAGCTTTCGTTTTAGTCCAAAAGTGTCTAATTGTATTCTCGAAAACTGATGAAATATATTTACCTACATGAGTATTGGAAAATGAACCACTACGATGAAATCCAACTCAAGGAGGAGTGATCTGAACAAGGACAAGAATCAGGCATAGAAGCTCAAGTGCGGACCGCAGATTTCTATCTGCGGCCATAGAATGTGAAGAAAAATCAACAGAGCCCTAGTGCAAAGTGTGAATCGCACAATTATTATGCGGTCGCAGAAGCTACGTAAGAGCCAAAGTTCAGAGAGTTTCATTTCAAGCTAAAGAAGAAATGCAGACCGCACAATAATTGTGTGGCTGCATAAACATCTATGTCACTGCACTCAGGAAATGTGCGGTCTGCAGAAGAGCCCAGTGCGGTCGCACCCAGAATTGCGCGGACCGTAGAACATGAGAGATGCGGCCGCAATCCAGAATTGTGGGGTCGCAGAGTCAACTCCTGTCAAGATCTGAAGAGAAGTGCGGACCGCACATATATTTGTGTGGCCGCAGAACCTCTGAAAGGGAAATTTTGTTCGAAAATTCCAGCTTTGTATAAATAGACTACTTTTACAAAATCAGGGCACGTTTTGGATATTGAATGTCCTATAGCCGTTTTTACTTGCCTCTTTAGGCAAATTTAGCTTACTTTGTTGATTTAACATTGGATTTTTATCTTTTAATCTTGCAATATGAGTTTTATCATCTTTTCTTCTTTATTTTCTTCTATACTCATTATGAGTAGCTAGATTTCTAACTAGGGTTGTGACCCAACCCTAGTGTGTAAACCTAATGGATGTTTGATTTATGGATTGTTTGTAGTTGAGAGTTTATTATTTAGCCTTGTTCTTGCTTTTGATTGTAGAATTAATAGTTTCAAACATTAGTTCATGCCTATTTGACTTGGTCTCTTCTTGAGAAAGAGAGACTTAGTCTAGGAAAACTTGACTAACAAGAGTTTGGGATAAAATCAGGAGATTGATTGTCCCAATTAAAGGGTTGAACCTAGAGATGGTAAAACCCGACTTGAGCATTTTATCAACTGTTTTGTTCAATACCCATTTAGACTTGAGAAAGCCAAATTGGGCAAAATCACTCTCTTACCGAGAGGTATTGAGTAGGTACTTGAGTGTTGATAGCTACAATACACCCTGACCAACGAAATAAGCTTTACAGTTTACAACCCATTAGGCAAACACCTAGGTGAAGGTCATAGCCCTAGACCTTTTATACCTTTTGAAAGCAACAACAAAAATAATTTCTTAGTTTTAGTTATCTATCTTGCAATCTTAGTTTAAACTAGATCTAGAATCAACCAAATCTTGTGAAAGTGTAATTTAAGATAGTTCAAGCTCATTCGCCATAATATATACTTCTAAATTCTATTCATATAGCTCCATGTGGAATTCGACCATGACTCTCTGTTGGGTATTACTATTGCATCGACCATTTCATAACCTCAAGTAGAGGTGTGAGTTGGACGAGATCAATTTTTGGCGCCTTTGTCGGGGAGCTAAAACGGATTTAGCTATATATTTGGTTTTGTGTGTGAATTGTCTTCTTTTCCTTCCGTGTTACTAATCTTTTTAGTGAAACAATTGTGGGTGAAACAATGGCTCTCAACAATAATGATCCTCTCGGAAACATGCCTTTGGGGGATGTGGACGTGGAAGATGACCAAGTTGAAGAGGTTCCTCTTGAACCTCAAGTAAATAGACGAGGCTGACCGCCTCAAGACAACGCTCCCGTTCCACCCCCACCTCCACCAAGAGCGGCTCCACACTGGGTGTTGCCGAATGAAGGGTATGCAAGTGCCATAGTCCCGCCTCGCATTAGGGTGGGCAACTTTCAAATCACAAATGTTATGCTCACATTGCTAGAGTAACGGGGATTCTTCACCGGGGCTCCGAATAAAAATGCATACAAACACTTGAATGGGTTTGTGGACAGATGCTGGGGGAGTAAACAAACAAACGTCTCCGAGGATGCTTTAAGGTTGAGGCTATTTCCTTTATCTATACGGGGAAAAACCTTGGATTGGTTAGAAAGGTTGCCAAACCATTCCATCCATACATGGGATGAATTGGCGGAGAAATTTATTACCAAGTTCTTTTCTCCAGGGCATATGGCTACTCTTAGAGACGAGATTCTAGCATTCAAACAAGAACCTAATGAGCCGTTGCATGAAATATGGGAGAGGTACCGAACTATGGTGAAAGAGTGCCCAAACAATGACACGATAGAGGTTATGATTCAACAAACTTTTTATAGGGGATCAATACTACTAATCAATGCGTGGTCAACCAACTTGCCGGTGGAAATTTCATGACAACGCCATATGCAAAAAAGCTTGTGAGATCTTAGATGAAATGGAGGATACTTCATCGGCATGGCAAAGTAGAACAAATGTTCCTCAAGGTGATCCAAACGTGATTCACCTACATAAAGAATTGCATGATCATGGGCAAGCAATTGCCGAGTTGACAACCACAATGAATCAATTAACCAGGGCTCAACTTTAACAAGTACAAGGTCCCAAGCAAGTCAATGCAATTGAGAGAGTTAATATGATAGTAAAGAAGAGAAGGCAAAAGGGTCCTCAAGTGCAAAACCGTGCGGAACATTATCTGCAAGAAAATAGTGGGTTTGATCAAGATGAATCTTACAATGACCAAGAGGAGGAAGTACAATATGTGAATAACTTCTAAGGGTAAAGAAACAACTCTCAAGGCCCAAATCAACAACAATGGCGACCTCACGGTAATCAAGGGAATTTGAACAATCAAAATAGCCAAGGGAATTGGAACAATCAAAACAATCAAGGAAATTGGAATGGTCAAAATAACCAAGGAAATTGGAGTGGCAATAGTCAAGGATATTGGGGAGGTAACAACCAAGGGGGATGGAATAATAACCAAGGAAATTGGAGTGGCAATAGTCAAGGATATTGGGGAGGTAACAACCAAGGGGGATGGAATAATAACCAAGGAAATTGGAGTGGCAATAGTCAAGGATATTGGGGAGGTAACAACCAAGGGGGATGGAATAATAACCAAGGAAATTGGAGTGGCAATAGTCAAGGATATTGGGGAGGTAACAACCAAGGGGGATGGAATAATAACCAAGGAAATTGGGGGTCTAGCTTTCAAAGGCCCCCGATGTATCAACAACCGAGCAACCCGCCTCCTTATCCTTCCTATGGTCCAAGCTCTTCCAACAATGAGATGGGACAAATTGAGAACATCTTCAAACAAATTATGGAGAAGAATGCCGACTCTGATGCTCAACTAGCCTTTCACAACAGTTCAATTCGCAATTTGGAAGTTTAATTGGGGCAAATTTCGCAAGCTTTAAACACTCGTCCTAATGGGGCACTACCAAGTGACACGGTGGTGAACTCAAAACGTGGAAACAACACGGGACATGCCATGACTGTTACTACAAGGAGTGGAAAATGTGGGGATGCACCCACCTCAAGTCAAAGAAAAATTGTGGATGATGAGCAGGTGGTACAAGAAGATGAGATACCAAACAATGTGGTGCAAGAAAATGATGAAGTAAGAATTGATATTGATGACAATGTGGAAGAGACTCAAGAGGAAGTGAACCCGTCTAGGAAGAATATTGTTGACATACCGGAACCGGTAGTGCCAAAGCCTAAGGCACCAATTCCAAGGCCTTCTCCTCTATACCCTCAAAGGTTTGCCAAGCAAAATGGCGAGAATCAATTCAAAATGTTCATTGACATGATGAAAAGTCTATCTATTAATGTGCCATTGGTTAAGTCTTTGGAGAAAATGCCCAGTTATGCAAAGTTCATAAAGGACTTGGTGACAAAGAAACGGTCGATGAATTGTAAAACTATAAAGATGACTCATCAAGTGAGTGCAATTGTGCACTCAATGGCTCCTAAATTGGAAGATCCCGGTGCTTTTACAACCCCTTGTACCAATGGAAGTGTCGATTTTGCTAAAGCTCTTTGTGATCTCGGGGCAAGTATCAATTTGATGCCCTATTTGGTTTTCAAGACTTTAATTGGCAACCAAGACCTACATCTATAAGATTACAAATGGCGGATCGTACCATGAAGAGACCGTTGGGTATAATTGATGATATGTTGGTTTGTGATAATAAATTCATTCTCTCAGCGGATTTTATTATTCTTGATTGTGAAGTGGACTATGAGGTACCGATTATTCTTGGTAGACCTTTCCTTGCTACGGGAAAGGCTCTTGTTGATGTGGAAGCCGATGAACTCACTTTCCGGGTGGGTGATGAAAATGCGGTGTTTCACGTATGCAAATCTATAAGGCAACCGAATAACAATGAAGTATGTTCGTTCGTGGACTTGGTGACCGATGTTATTATTGATGATACAAGTGTCACGATTAATATGGGTGACATGTTGGAGGCCGGTTTGCTAAATTTTGATGACGAGGAAATGGATGGCTTCATGGAATGTGTAAATTCTTTGCAAGGGATGGGGTCATACAATTATGTACCTCGGAAACTGTCCTTGGATCTTGAAAAATTGGAAGACTCCTCCAACAAAGCCCTTAATCGAGAAGCCTCCTACTTTGGAGTTAAAGCCATTTCCTTCGCATCTCAGGTATGAATTCCTTGGCCCTTGTTCTACTTTACCGGTTATTCTTTCCTCTTGTTTAACTAACAGGCAGGTAGACTCCACATTGGCGGTGCTACAAAATATGAATAAAGCTATTGGATGGACATTGGCGGATATTCAGGGAATAACCCCGCATTTTTCATGCACAAGATTAATTTGGAGGAAGATTCCAAACCCCCCATTGAACATCAAAGGAGGCTAAATGAAGCAATGCAAGAGGTGGTCAAAAAGGAGACATCAAGTGGTTAGATGCAGGGGTTGTTTACCCCATTTTTGATAGTTCGTGGACCTCTCTGGTGCAATGTGCCCCAACGAAAAGGGGCATGACGGTGGTTACCAATGACAAGAATGAGTTGATTCCTGTATGGACTATCGCAAGCGCAACAAAGTCACAAGGAAGTATCATTTCCCACTTCCCTTCCTAGATCAAATGCTTGATAATCTGGCCGGCCGTGCTTTCTATTGTTTCCTTGATGGGTATTCCGACTATAATCAAATTCTTATTGCTTCGAAGGATCAAAAGAAGACAACTTTCACATGTCCTTATGGTACTTTCGCATCCTCGCGGATGTTATTTGGGTTATGCAATGCACCGACGACTTTTCAAAGGTGTATGATGGCTATCTTCACGGACATGGTGGAGGATTTCCTTGAAATCTTCATGGATGACTTTTCGGTGGTCGGGAATTCTTTTGATGATTGCTTGAAAAATTTGGATAAGGTCTTGGCAAGATGTGAAGAGACGAACTTTGGTGTTGAATTGGGGGAAATGTCATTTCATGATTGAGGAAGGCATTGTCCTAAACCACAAAATTTCAAAGAATGGCATTGAGGTCGACAAGGCAAAAATAAAGGTGATTTCTAAACTTCCACGTCCAACATCCGTGAAGGGAGTGAGGAGTTTCTTGGGTCATGCGGGGTTCTACCGGCGTTTCATCAAGGATTTTTCCAAAGCGGTGAACCCCTTGTGTAAAATTTTGGAGAAAGATTCCAAATTCCATTTCAATGAGGATTGCATGAATGCATTTGAATTGCTCAAGTTCAAATTGACAACTACTCCTATTATCACCGCCCCAAATTGGAGCTTGTCTTTTGAACTCATGTGTGATGCTACTAATGTGGCAGTCAAAGCAGTTTTGGGGAAACGTGTTAACAAGATCTTTCATCCGGTCTACTATGCTAGTAAAACCATGAATTATGCCCAAGTCAATTACACTGTGACCGAAAAAGAGCTCCTTGCTATTTATTTTTGCTATGGAGATGTTCCGCCCGTACTTGATGGGTACAGAGGTGATTGTCCACACGGATCATGCGGCACTTCGACACTTTATGAGCAAGAAAATTCAAAGGCTCGGTTAATGAGATGTGTGCTTTTATTGCAAGAGTTCGATCTAGACATCCAAGACCGCAAAGGCAGTGAAAACCAAGTGGCGGATCACTTGTCTCGCTTGGAGGAGGAGGGGAGGCTGCATGATGGCCTTGAAATCCATGACTCCTTCCCCGATGAGCAACTCTTAGCCATTTCAACGAAATAGGTGCTATGGTTCGCATATGTAGCAAATTGTCTTGTGAGTGGTATCATCCCTGATGAGTTATCTTCAAATCAAAGGAAGAAGCTCAAACGGGATTGTCAAGACTATTATTGGGATGAACCGTACCTCTTCCAGATTTATATCGACAGCGTGATTAGAAGATGTGTGCCGGGGGAGGAACAATTTGAAATTTTTGGGGCTTGTTATTATTCATCCTACAGTGGTCACAATGGGAGAGAAAGAACGACGACCAAAGTGTTGAGTTGTGGATTCTATTGGCCTACTCTCTACAAGGATGCAAGTGATCTAGTCAAGCGTTGTGATGAATGTCAAATGGCCTGTGGGGTTTCAAAGAAAAATGAGATGCCCCTCACCACCATCTTGAAAATTGATTTTTTTTATGTGTGGGGTATTGATTTCATGGGACTGTTTGTAAGCTTTTGTGGGAATACCTACATTTTGGTAGTTGTGGATTATGTGTCAAAATGGGTTGAGGACGTTGCTCTACCCAACAACGAAGCTAGAAGTGTGGTGGCATTTTTGAAAAAGAACATTTTCACAAGGTTTGGTACTCTGCGGGCCATTATAAGCTATGTGGGTCATATTTTTGCAACAAAGCTTTTGATACCTTGCTTAGCAAGTATGGTGTCACTCACAAAGTCACGACCCCCTATCATCCTCAAGCAAACAGACAAGTGGAAGTCTCTAACCGGGAGATCAAGAGTATTTTGTCAAAAACAGTGAATGTCAACCGGACGGATTGGTCAAAGAAACTTGAGGATGCTTTATGGGCTCATAGGACGGCTTACAAAATACCGATTGGGATGTCTCCATACCGGTTAGTGTTTGGGAAAGCTTGTCACCTTCTGGTGGAACTTGAGCACAAAGCCATGTGGGCTTTGAAGAAGCTAAATCTTGAGTGGGATGTCGCTTCCAACTTAAGGGTGGCACAATTGAATGAGCCAGATGAATTTCGGTACCATGCATATACAAGTTCATCCTTATACAAGGAGAAGATGAAGCACCTCCATGACAAGTACATTCGGAACAAGGAGTTTAAAGAAGGTGATCTTGTGTTAATGTTCAATTCTCGATTACGGATATTTCCGGGAAAGTTGAAGTCTAAATGGAGTGGCCCGTTTGAAGTTGTGAGTGTGACACCCTTTGGTGCATTGGACTTGAAGAATAAAAAGGATGAAGTGTCGATCCTCCGCATTGTTAGATTCGTGGGAATCCTAGGAGGGATCAGATCTCGTATGTTTTGCATTATTTGAAGCTCCTGATAGCGCCTGCTTCAACTCTGTCATAACTTTATCCTATCGCGTGAAGTGGCCTAGAATGATCGCTTCTTGATCTTGCAAGATCCTTACCGCGTCGACGATATGCTCCTCATCAGCGTCATCGGGAGTGGTCCCCCGAACATTTCGAGGATACTGTCTGTCATGCACTGGTGTAGCATCACTGATAAGTGGAAATTTTGACTACTTATTAGCGCCTTTTAGCTTTTGTTTTAGTCCAAAAGTGTTTAATTGTATTCCCGAAAACTGATAAAATATGCATACCTGCAGAAGTATTGGAAAATGAGCCACTACGATGAAATCCAACTCGAGGAGGAGTGATTTGAACAAAGACAAAAATCAGGCACAGAAGCTGAAGTGCAGACCGCATATTTCTATATGCGGCCGCAGAATGTGAAGGAAAATCAACATAGCCCTAGTGCAAAGTGTGGACCGCACAATTATTGTGCGGCCGCAGAAGCTACGTACGAGCCAAAGTTCAGAGAGTTTCATTTCAAGCTCAAGAAGAAATGCGGACCGCACAATAATTGTGCGGCCACCTAAACAGCTATGCGACCGCACTCAGGAAATGTGTTCTCTGCAGAAGAGCCCAGTGTGACCGCACCCAGAATTGTACGAACCGCAGAACATGAGAGATGAGGCCGCAATCAAGAATTGTGCGGTCGCAGAGTCAACTCTTGTCAAGATCTTAAGAGAAGTACGGACCGCACATATAATTGTGCAGCCGCAGAACCTCCGAAAGGGCAATTTTATCCGAAAATTCCAGCTTTGTATGAATAGACTACTTTCACAAAATTAGGGCAAGTTTTGGATATTAAAAGTCCTGTAGTCGTTTTTAATTGCCTCTTTAGGCAACTTTAGCTTACTTTGGTGATTTAACATTGGATTTTTATCTTTTAATCTTGCAATATGAGTTTTATCATCTTTTCTTTTTTATTTTCTTCTATACCCATTATGAGTAGCTAGATTTTTAACTAAGGTTGTGACTCAACCCTAGTGTGTAAACCTACTGGATGTTTGATTTATGGCTTGTTTATGGTTGAGAGTTTATTATTTAGCCTTGTTCTTGCTTTTGATTGTAGAATTAATGGTTGCAAACATTAGTTCATGCCTATTTGACTTGGTCTCTTCTTGAGAAAGAGAGAATTAGTCTAGGAAAACTTGGCTAACAAGAGTTTGGGATAAAATCAAGAGATTGATAATCCCAATTAAAGGGTTGAACCTAGAGATAATAAAAACTGGCTTGAGTATTTTATCAACTGTTTTGTTCAATACTCATTTGAACTTGAAGGTTAAATTGGGAAAAATTACTATCTTACCGAGAGGTATTAAGTGGGTACTTGCGTGTTGATAGCTATAATACACCCCGACCAACGAAACAAGCTTTACAGTTTACAACCCATTAGGCAAACACCTAGGTGAAGGTCATAGTCCTAGACCTTTTACACTATTTGAAAGCAACAATAAAAATAATTTCTTAGTTTTAATTATTTATCTTGCAATCTTAGTCTAAACTATATCTAGAATCAACCAAATCTTGTGGAAGTGTAATTTAAGATAGTTCAAGCTCATTCACCACAATATATACTTCTAAATCTCATTCATATAGTTCCATGTGGAATTCAACCCGACTCTCTGTTGGGTATTACTATTGCATCGACCGTTTCATAACCTCAAGTAGAGGTGTGACTTGGACGAGATCAGTCACTCCCTTCGTTATGGATGTCGCTGATTGAGTCCTCAGAATGAGGATGATCCCCTCGAATCTCGGGGTTGTACATGTCGTTAACAGTGTTATCTGCTATTTCTTATGATTTTTTCTAAGACAAAAACGATCAAAACACGTTAGTAAAAAAGGCAATCAATTTAATTACACGACTATCTAGTCCCCATGACGGACGCCAAACTGTTTACTTGTAAAACGATACAGTTGAATTTATACGTAATTTCTAGATAAGTGAATTAATTTGATTCTAAAATAAATAAATAATTAAAAAGTTACACAATACTTAGCCTTAAGATATAGACGAAATAGCAGAAGCAACAATTCCGGGAATAAGGTTTCCGGGCACAACAACAAAAAAATCGAGAAATCATAAGATAAGATTGGATTGAGCTTTGTATAAAATATAGTGTAAGTTTGCCAGAAAATTCGTGTCCCCCTACAATGACAACTAAGCTCACTATTTATAGCAATGAAGAAGGTCATAGGGTCGTGCCCTTCTTTAGTGTTAATTATGAGGGGCATTGATGAAGATATAACGGTGAATATAAATGTCAAATTCCTTGTAATGGGTAACTACTCTTAATGCTATGAATATTCTCTATTGAATGCTACCGGGAGAAGATCATTCATCACATCTTTATGAACATTATTCTTTCCGGTGACAAATGAAACAATTGTCTTCAGTCTTCAATCACCACCCTGTCTTGGGTTCTACGTATCCCTTTCTCAGACAACCACGTTGCATAATATATTTTACCCAATATAACTGTATAAAAGAGTATATACAAAGGATATAACATGTATCGACTGTATTTGTTCGCGCAACGAATACAACTAAGGCGAAATACAAAAATACAGGAAAATAAAATGTTTTTGTTGAGATTTGAACTCAGTCCCCATGACGGACGCCAAACTGTTTACTTGTAAAACGATACAGTTGAATTTATACGTAATTTCTAGATAAGTGAATTAATTTGATTCTAAAATAAATAAATAATTAAAAAGTTACACAATACTTAGCCTTAAGATATAGACGAAATAGCAGAAGCAACAATTCCGGGAATAAGGTTTCCGGGCACAACAACAAAAAAATCGAGAAATCATAAGATAAGATTGGATTGAGCTTTGTATAAAATATAGTGTAAGTTTGCCAGAAAATTCGTGTCCCCCTACAATGACAACTAAGCTCACTATTTATAGCAATGAAGAAGGTCATAGGGTCGTGCCCTTCTTTAGTGTTAATTATGAGGGGCATTGATGAAGATATAACGGTGAATATAAATGTCAAATTCCTTGTAATGGGTAACTACTCTTAATGCTATGAATATTCTCTATTGAATGCTACCGGGAGAAGATCATTCATCACATCTTTATGAACATTATTCTTTCCGGTGACAAATGAAACAATTGTCTTCAGTCTTCAATCACCACCCTGTCTTGGGTTCTACGTATCCCTTTCTCAGACAACCACGTTGCATAATATATTTTACCCAATATAACTGTATAAAAGAGTATATACAAAGGATATAACATGTATCGACTGTATTTGTTCGCGCAACGAATACAACTAAGGCGAAATACAAAAATACAGGAAAATAAAATGTTTTTGTTGAGATTTGAACTCANCGAAAAAAAAACTGAAAAATAATTTTCTAAAGCAATTAAAAACCGGAAAAAACTGAATTTTTTTTAACTAAAAACTGAAAAAAAGAAATTATTTGTTTTTTCAGTTTTTACAAGAATATTGCTTTAGAAAATTGCTTTTCAGTTTTATTTTTTTTTAAAAAAATTGTTTTAAAAATTATTTTTTAATTTTTTTAAAGCAATATTTTTCTAAAAACTGGAAAAAAATATTTTCGATTTTCTCAGTTTTTAGTAAAAAAACATTCAGTTTTTTCAAGTTTTTACAAAAATATTGCTTTAGAAAATTGCTTTTCAGTTTTTTTTTTCAGTTTTTAAAATATTTTTCAGTTTTTTTTAAAGCAGTTTTTTTGTAAAAACTGGAAAAAACTGGTTTTTTTTTTTACTAAAAACTGAAAAAAAACGAAAATATTTTTTTTTCCAGTTTTTACAAAAAAACTGCTTTAAAAAAAAACTGAAAAATATTTTAAAAACTGAAAAAAAAAACTGAAAAGTCATTTTCTAAACCAATATTTTTGTAAAAACTTGAAAAAAAAATATTTTCGTTTTTTTTCAGTTTTTAGTAAAAAAAAAAACCAGTTTTTTCCAGTTTTTACAAAAAAAAAAAATTGATTTAAAAAATTAATTTTTGGGTATGGATAACGAGTCTTTTTAATTAATTAGGAGATATTTAGAATTGACTAACATGACGATGACACGTGTCCCTATGTTTAAATGATGAGTATATTTGAACCCAAAGTATGACTACAGAGATATAAATAACCCAATAATATAACGAGAGGTATTCTTAAAACATTTTCGAAAATATAGGAGTATATTTGTGACTTCGCCGATCTCATAATCATCAAGTCGAAGTAGTCAAAGTTTGTCGCTTTTGGTGGATGTACAAGGAAATGGTTTTCATAGTGGGTACTCCAATAATGTTTATGCTTTTAGACCAGTATATCCCATTCAAACAATTTTCTACCTATCTTAAATGAAATCTTGAGTAGCCAGTTTTGGCGACACCATCGGACTATTGGAGTTAGATGTGAGAGTAGGGGCGGGTCGGCGGTGACGGAAAAAAATAAAAAAATCGAAATTTGAAAAAAAAAAAAAAAACCTTTTTGGAGAGGGAGACGGGGTAGGCGAGAGAATGGGGAGGGGTTGGGGTTAGATGTGAGAGTAGGTGTAATTTTGGAAAAATGTTTTCCTAACTTTTTCCAGGGAAGTTATTTTCGTCCAATTTAAAGAAAATGTGATATCTAGTAAAATATTTTTCAAACTATTTTTGTGCAACCAAATAATAGAAAATGGAAAAATATTTTTCGTCATACCAAACACACCCTAAATCACATCAACTTTTCATTATTAAATAAATGGTTTNTTCCAGGGAAGTTATCTTCGTCCAATTTAAGGAAAATGTGATATCTAGTAAAACATTTTTCAAACTATTTTTGTGCAACCAAATAATGAAAAATGGGAAATTATTTTTCGTCATACCAAACACACCCTAAATCACATCAACTTTTCATTATTAAATAAATGGTTTAATGGGATAAGAATACATATTAGTTAACCATAATTAAGTGACATAAGTTTATGCGCTAACACATTGATTTGATATAAACATGAGTGTGAATTAGTTCTTACTGTTGCATCTTTTCCTTTTTTCCATGGAAGATTTTAGTGATGGGGACTTACAGCATTTCAAGTACAGATATATGTAGCAGTCTGAGAACAATCTGCATGTGTTTCATTTGATGAAAATTGTACATATCTATAACGTGAGAAATACAATGAATAAACCCATGTCCTACCTTAGAACGAATTTCAGAAGAAAAATGCTGGAGTATTTTCATAATAATATGTAAACTTTCTTTTTCCAAAACAAAAACAAAGTTTATTAGTTCCTCGCGGCACAAAAAATCTTTAAATGCTCAACTTGTGTTGACAGTAGTCCCTGAACTTTGGCCAGCCTACACGATTGATCTGTAATTAATCGATAGGTTGATGGATTCTCCCATGGAACAATTCCATATTCGTCATTGAACCGTTCCATTCTTTCAACAAGGAATTGCCAGAAGAATGATCCTGCCCCGGACCTGTTTCTCTTTGCAGACTTGTATATAACATCAAGAACCATTTTGAGGAATCTATCCCGTTGAGCTGGTTCAAAATCCTCGTTATCATTTGACAAACCAAATTCAGTAAACAGGACTGGCTTTTTCAGTTCCCTGTCACCGTCTTCTATGTGAGAAAGCATCCATTTGGCCGCAAATTTCAACATCTCTTCAAAATTTTTGTGGTGAAACCTACAGAAAAATTTTCTTGGCTTTAAGTTTGATGATATATATCCTTTTTCAACGACTTGAACGCCTTATCCCTTTTTCTTCTCTTATTTATCACTAATTCACAAAATTAAGCATAATGTAAAGCTTACCAATGGTCTGGATACACGTGTACGGAGGCAAAATCAACGGTTGAAAGTATAGAGTTGCGGATAAAATCGGATCCAAGATCAGCAGCCCAAACTTCTGGATTGGCAATTGATTTTTTGGGACTTTTAGGACCATAGAACCCTTCGAGGCCCACGGTGAGCAGATGTTTCCTGTCAATTGATTTCACAAATGTTGACATCTCTTCTATCCAGTCCTGTAAATTGGCATAATGCAATTAATTCATACCAACGTGCGTAAATGTGTAAGCAAGCAGAGGAGTCTACTTTTCAAAGATTTGTTTGCTGCATTTTTTACTTAACAGAAAAAAGGAAAGAAGAAAATTTACATGGTATGCAATTATGAAATATGAAGAAGCAATGTTCAGATGTTCTGAATTCAACATGCCATTAAAACAAATCCAAAAGGGAATGAATCCAGTAAGCGTTACAGCCGATTAAGATAATGCAATCATGCTACTAATCTTTTCCTTTATTAAATCAAATGTGTGCTAATATTTAAGATGGCAATCAGAAATGCAGGTAGTGTACAAGCCAAATGAATTACGTCCTTCATACACATCGAGGACCCACGGACTAATAACGATTCGTATACCAATAAACAGTAATAAATACTCCCTCATCCCATCTTGGATAAAGTGTTTGAATGGACATGGAGTTCAAGCAACAACTGAACATTTTTGACACATGCTAGTTATATTTAGAGTACCAAAACTACAAACAATTAAATGAGATGGTAAGAGTTCCACATGTCCCTTCACATTTCTCTCACCTAATAAACCATCAGTTTTTATATCAAGTGGGGTCATAATAAGTCATATTAGTAAGGGGATTTTGTTAAATTAAATAATTTCCAAATACAAAAAGGTATCAATCTTCTTGGGACGGATGGGGTAACTAATTTACGAACAACAACATTAGTCCCCAAAAGCTCAGGACAAGAAGTACTTGAGCTCAGTCATGACATAATTGAATGACTTGTTCTAAACCAAAATCTTACTGAACTGCAGACATTGGAACAACGAAAAACCAATTGTTGCTTGATAAACTGGACAACATTCTCACTAAGTGATAGACTGCTCTCTTTTTCAGACATTCAAATATTGATATGAGGTCAAGTGCAGAAGTTACCTGGAGCGTATCACCAGAAGGATCGGTCATGCAGCGAGGTTCATTAATTAGCTCCCATGCGAAAATGGTCGGATCATCCCTGTACTCTATACCGGTGTATATGTTCCTCCTTGTTAGCACTGTCTGGGAAGATGAAATGGAATGATGACTTAGGTCAGTACTTTAGCATAGAGAGTAACTTTGATATCAATGCCAGGACGTTGCATGTGAGTGCAGAAAAGAGCTAAAAAAGCTCAGCTCATGGCAAGGTCTAATATTTGAACTAGTTTGTAATTCTTAAAACATATTACAAGTGTTATACTAGATCAGAAAGCAAATGCGTCATTCTGGGGACGAACAACGCAGATGATAAAATTCAGAAAACTGATATAACTCTTTTCTTTCACAAGATAAACATTTCTGCAAAGTGCTGGATGTTTATTCAGCCTAGGAAACTAAAACTGAGGAGCCCCACGGCCTTCTCAATCCCCATACCTCACCACTTCAGAATAAGCGGAGGGGGGGGGAAGAAAAAGTTTGTATCTTACATATGAGCTATTTCATTTAAGGTCTATCTCAAGTTAGATACTCAAAATTTGGAAATCCTAGTACAGGAGTTACTTGAAACAAAAGCAAATAAATAGACGGTCTCTATAATAATGTCTTGAATAGAAAATAGACGTACAAGCTCATGGAATAAATAGCTTTTTAAGGCCTTTGTAATATTGTTTCGAATAGGAAACATCAGTTCAAACTCGTGAAATAAATAATTTTTCCAACTTAGGCAAAGGCTATTGCTGACTAATACAGAAAAAGACCAAGTTTTAGATGTATGTAATGTGTTGTGTTCACACGGAATATACAAACATTGCCGCATTTGGAAATACCCACAGCGCAAAGCACAAGGTTATCGATGGAAAACCCATTTCAAGGGAAAATTACCTTGACATAGTTTTTGAAATAACGGCGGATGGATGGATCATAGAAGAACGAATCATTTGAAGAGCTTAAAGCAACACCTTCTTCCCATGCCCACTTTACATACTGAGTCTTCCCACCGTACGCTTGTAGATTGTTAACCAAGCTGAGTATCAGCCTGATCCCATTTCTTCTGGCTTCTGCAATAACATGATCCAATGCCTACAGCAACAGATTTCTATATTAAAAAAGCCAGAGGGATAAAATATATGGATAATTTTTACAACAGGCGCTAGGAGTAAGCTACTCGAGAGGTAGTAGATCCAGAAATTAACAACAGTCTATGGACCAGAAAAAACTGCTGAAGAAATGTACAATCATGAAATCTACTACATTAAGTAGAAGACTTGTGGAGGCAATGGTTTGGGGATGAACCAAAAGGAAACTTGAAAACGACGGATTGGATGCAGTTTCCGTGTTGGTAATATCTTCCTCTAAAAAATTCTTTTTCATGGGCATCTTCTATTCAAAAGGATCTTACTCAATTCAATAGAAACTTAAATTCCACCCCACTTTTTTTCTTTTAAGGCTAAATTGTTCCGCTCTTTCAATGCAAATGGCGAAAAAAAAAAGAAATATTTTTGTCCAAAAAAAAGAAAACATGCGGTTTTGTTTCTTATCTAAGAGGCAAGAGCCCTTTCTACATTTTTTTCTATTACATTCCAAAATAATGAATTGAATTCGTAAAGGCATCTTTGTTTTGATTAGGTGACTTCATATATATGTAACTAAGAATAGCTATGTCGCACGGACTCTCCAAAATATTGCCACACCCCTGTTGGATCCTCCAAAAATGCACTATTTTTTGAATATCCGACATGCACCTAGCGGTACTTTTTTGAAAGTCCGAGCAACATAGAACAATAGTTTACAAGACATCATATTGTAGAATTTAATTTAATAAGTCATAATTAGAGCCCATACGATATATATACAAGAGATCATTATTGACTAACAATTATGTAATAATTGCTCTAAAAAGGCTTAGCACTAAAGTAGAAGTACATAACTATCCAAATGAGACCAAAAAACAAGATTTTACTTACCCTGAACACTTTTTCATCAAATTTTCCAGGGGAAATCTGGAGAGCATTGTAACCACCATCATTGAAAGCCCAAGTTCTACAAACAGTAAGACCCATCTTTGCACTAGCTTGAAGCATAGTTCTAATTCTTGGTCTAGTACTATAATCAGCAGCATGATCCATTAACCAGTAAGAATTCCATCCATTTACATAAAAAGCTTTACCATCAACATAGAACTGAGTCCCATTCCTCTCCACAAAACTGAGATTTATTTCTTTACTGTAATTTACCCACAAGTCCCCAAAGGACAAATATAGGAAAGCAATAAATGATGCAAAGCCAATTATTGGATAAAACAAGCCATTTCCTGCTAACATTCTGCTCATAGATGATTTAACCATTACAGTTAACAGGAAAAAAATTACCACACTGCCGACAGTAACTAGTGATAGTGAAAACAAAACCCCAAAGGTGCTAACTTTGAACTCCAAATCTAGGTAATTGGTGAAAATAGAATGTAAAAATGTGATCTTTATACCTTAGATCTCTTTAACTCCCCAATCTTTAGGAACCCCACATGGGAAAAATGATTTCAAACAATAATCAGATCCCCTTTTGGAAATATACCAAAGAGATAACTTCAAGATTAGCCAAAGTCCAAGAATTGCAAAAATGGGACCTTTTTTGGTTCCAAGAATGGGGGAGTTGAACTGAATGTGTACTAATGGTTTCTCGTGATGGCATTTATAGATTTAGAAAAAAGCAAGAAAGTATACCTAACAATGTAACCTATCAAAAACCTGTCAAAAACATCATGAGAATTGAGAAAACTTAAGGGAAATGATGATATGAAGAAGAAGAAGATGGCAGTGAGGTGGAATGTTGGTTTCAAGAAAAATGGAAAGTGGTTTGCTTAATTAGATCTGAAATCTTGATTTCATGGCTTTTATTTTTTCTTGAATATTAAAATTATAAGGAGCAAGTCATACCAAAACTCCAAACTTTGGGCCATTGTTGATTTAAGCCTTTCATCTTTATGTTAATTTCATTTTTTTATTATATATATAAAGAATAAGGTGTCCCCTTTGGTCATGTGCCTACTCCACTGGTTAGCTTCACTAGAACCAAGATACTGTGCAGTAATTAGTAGTATGACTTTTTAAAGATTTTCTTTAGCATATTATTTGCTGGACTTTTGATAAATTAACTGACAAAAATGGCTTCTAAGATTTCCAAATTGTCATTGACCACGTGAGTACTGGGTATCCTTTTTGTAGTTTCGTCATTTTTAATCCACATGATTGATTCCATCATTCGTGTACTTTCTTTCCTCTTTTTACACTCCTTCTCTTGCCAAATTCCAACTAGCGAAGCTTCAAATCTACATTAGACCTGCACAAGATTATATGAAGCTAATTCATTTATTTTTTTTTCTATAATTCTGGTGTTATAGATAGCTTGAGTACATTTTAACTAATTTTACAGTTATTTATTATTTTTTACCAGGCACAAATATCACACAATTCTGTCCACAACAAAAAAAATAAAACAGAGTGAGGCTTATTACAGTAGACGGACTCAGAGAAGGATGTAAGATTTCTAAAATATGGGTGCACCACTGAAAAAAAAAAGCGAGAAAAAAATATTTAGTGGAAATATTCAAGTTCTTTTGGATAAATAACTAAATATTCAACTCAGTGCATCGATCAACCTTTTGGGGGGCAACTGACAATATTAGATCAATTTTACGCAATAATAGAAGTGGTAGAGTTATATAAAGTACGGAGTAGATCCACTCTATATGTTTATGTTTACTGTAACAGAAATTCCTCCAAATTTAGGGGACATTTCATTTACTACTTTAAATTAGTAAAAGATTAAATTATTCAAAATAGTAACGAGTTTTTTACCGACAAGTTACATAATAATACAGCTAATAATAATGTTATGATTATCTAAGACATATATATTTCTTCTTTGATATATTGTCACAGACTGACAAACAATACTGAGAAGAGCCAAAGTGAAATAACATGCTCCATACTAGCACATACTGCTCTCTCCCCGTTGGTTTGCTTTGCCTCCGTACTTGAATAAATATGACTTATTAGTTATTAGTGTATAATATTCGAGATCTAGAATATGCGTAATAAATTTTGTTTACGTTAATTGAGGAAAGTACTTACAAAGACATTTTCGCTGTTAGTAGTCAACGAATTAAGCAAATTAATATTTGAATGTTCCGTCCATTTAACATCAATCAAGCCCATCTTCTAGGCGTGTCTTATGGAAATTTGATATCAATTCAAGTAACCCTTTTATGATATTTTTATTACTTTGAATTAAAAAAAGTTGGACGGAATGGTCCATGAATAGTGGAGGAAAGAAGTTAAGAATTTTTTTTATTGGAATCCTAACTTTAAAGCTCTTCTTTAATTCCTTCAAAATATGTAGGTTGTAATTAGAAAACAACAAGTGTAAAGTCTTTTTCTTCTTCCTCTTTCTTACCTTTCATTTTTATTTTAAGAACGAATGAATTTAAATGAGAAATGAGAAATGAGTTAGGACTGGAAAAAGCTTATTTACAATCTGTGTGTATCCCAATTCAACAAATACAAAATATGTATCTTTACATAAAATATTATGTATTACTTAACCACAATTACTTAATACACATTCTCACTTCAAACTTTATTCTTAATGTTGATAGAATAATAATATTAACGTAATTGATATAAATACTGAGTGTGAGAAGTTTTTCCCAAGCTAAACATGTCAAAATACTATCCTAAATCCAAATTATGAACAATAAGGAACAAAATGTGGATATTTTACCAACTATATATAAATGCCGTCGGACTCTAAACAATCAAATAATGTGTCTCTAAGACTCTAACTAAAAATTGGAAAATAACGATTTCGAACAACAGTTTGGCACAAGGTTATTCATTCCACTTTGAACACACTCAATTAAGTAATTGATTATTCCTTAATTAATAGGTTCCTCAGTCATAGTAGTCAAACGTTGTCTATGGTTCAAATGGATTAATCATAGCTTGATCATTATCGGTTCTTTTAACTCAAAGTTAATAATATTCCCTAAAAATATTAATTATTTTTTTCTTCTTTTTTATGTGGGGCAGCATTAATTAATGCACAAATTACTAGCCTTTTTGGCCAGATTTTCACATAATGATATACTTTTCTAAAAGTAGTATACTACTTATAATATAAAAACCTCAAAACAATTTCCAAACAAAAGCTTAATTATTCTCCAACTTGCTACCTCAAGTATCATCACTCTCCGACAACAATTTCATTATAATAATTCCATGGCAGCAGAAATGTCGTCTGATATTGTTAAATTAAAGCTTAGGCAATAAATGTTGGTAATAGAATCTGACTTTACCTCTTTATTTTAATTCTTTGATTATGATGTGTCCCGGTTGACTAGGTTGTTTAATATTATTTTTAAAGGGAAGAGGATGCCGGATGAGTGGAGGTGGAGTACGGTGGCTCCATTGTATAAGAGCAAAGGTGATATCCAGAGTTGTAACAATTATAGGGGTATCAAATTACTGAGTCATACCATAAAAGTGTGGGAGAGGGTGGTTGAAGCGAGGGTGAGGATGACAGTGTCTGTATTCGACAACCAGTTCGGGTTCATGCCGGGTCGTTCGACTAAAGAAGCTATACACCTTGTTAGAAGGTTGGTGAAACTATACAGTGAGAGGAAGAAGGATCTGCACATGGTGTTTATTGACCTAGAGAAAGCGTATGACAAGGTTCCTA
>AWOL01S0030197.1:4022-23202 GCA_000715115.1 Nicotiana otophora
CAAAAATGTCCATTTTGCATGCATTCTTCGCTAATTGGTCTGCTACTCCATTAGCTTCTCGGAACACATGCTTCAGCGACGGATCACTCGCGCTCCTCAATAGGGACCTGCAATCATCAATCAATTTTTGATAGAGACAGTCATTGTTAGTCAGTAGGTTAATAAGTTCTTCGCAATCTGTTTCAATAACTATTGGCAGCAAGCCCCTTTCAATGGCTAATTTAACCCCATAAAGCAACGCTAGTGTTTCCATGTAGATTTTTGTCGCGTGCTTCATGCTCATGCTAAAACTCAGGATCTATTTTTTATTACTGTCCCTAAATACCCTCCCTATACCCCCTTCTCTGGATTACCAGCACAAGCCCCATCTATGTTAAGTTTATAGAAACCGTCAATCAGAGGTTCCCACTTAATAAGGATGGTGCTTTTCCTAGGATTTCCAGAAATCTTGTTTGTTGCGAACACGAATTCTATTGCCATATTAACTAGGATATTGATATTAGGAGAGGATTTGTTGTTCCAGAAAGTTATATCATTTCTAGTGGACAATATATACCATAGTAGGAATGAGAGTAATTCGGACCAATTGACGTAGACGTTATAAGGTTTTTTTAGTTTTCAATTAATCTTTCAGCCAGTTAAACATGGCATCATTAGAGTTCTGGCCTTGGGGATAGTTATGATTAGTGCATGCTTGTGCCCATATTGCCTTAGTGTAGACACAACCAAAGAAAACATGCGCAATGTCCTCTTCTTCGATGCTACAAATGGAACAATTTCCATTGGGGCAAATATTTCTCCTAGTGAGCATGTGAGTTGTAGGGAATCTGTTGAGAGCGACTGTCCATAAGAAATGTTTTAACTTATTAAGCGTGTTAGTTTTTCATATCCAGTCGTGATTTGTCCCTTCATAGTTCCATTGGCCATATATGAGCCCATAAGCAGCTTTGGTTGAGAAAGTGTTATGATTACTAGAGCTCAAACCAAAAGTATCCTTTTTAGAGTGGATTTTCTTGATATAGGTACTATGAATCTTATTGGTTATTTCTTCAGGTAGGACAATGGATATGTTCATAAGGTTGTAGGAATCTTTGTTTATTATAGAGTTCAGATTTTGGTCTACTTCCTTTTGTGTGAGGGGGCCCTATAAGTAATTCCTGAGTGGGCTTGCTTGATTAACCCAATTATCGTGCCAAAGGTTTATTGATTTTCCATCTCCAACTAACTTTTTGGTGGATTGTTTGCAGATAATAGTTTCTTTCTTGATATTTTTCCATGTATGAGATCCTAAACTTTTATTGGCATTATTAATTCTCGGTGATTTTTTCCTATCATACTTATTATGTAATATATTAGCCCAAAAAATATCATTGCTTTTCCTATATCTCCAAGCCAAGGCTGCTTGTAAGGAGCTATTTTTCCAAGCTGCTTTATGGATCCCAAGGCCCCCTAGTTCTTTGGTCTTGTGACAACATACCACCTAACTAAGTGAAATTTTCTTTTTTGCTCAGTAGTCCCCCATAAAAAATTCCTTTGGATTGGGTCAATATTATTTAGCGTAGCCATGGAAAAATTATATATTTGCATAATATGATTTGGGATGGCAGCCAGGGTTGATTTTATAAGGGTTACTCTACCAGCACTACTAAGAAACTTAGTTTTCCATCCCGTAAGTCTGATATTCATTCGATCTATTATGAATTGAAAATCTTTTTTGGATGGTCTAGTACTGATCACTGGAGTCCTAAGTACTTGCCGAGGTTGTTGGCAACCTTTATTGATAGTTTATTACTATAAAGGTTTCTCAGGTCAGGTGGTGTATTATTGAAAAATAAGATTTTGGATTTGTTAAAATTTATGTATTGCCCTGATATTGTACAGAATTTGTCGAGTGTATTGATGAGAGAATTGCAACTTTTTTGGTTGACTTCCATTAGTAGAATAAGGTCATCTGCAAAGAAAACATGTGATATAGGTGGTCCCCTAGGACTAATCCTAATGGGGTCCCATCTGCAACCATCAATTTCGTGGTCTATGAGTCTGGATAGCATTTCCATGCATATGATAAATAGGTAGGGAGATAAAGGGTCGCCTTGTCTAATTCCTCTTGTTGGTTTGAAGAAATTTTTCCTGGTCCTATTGACAAGAATATAAGTGTTTGTGGCGGAAATGCAGGCCATGATGAAGTCTATGAAATCCGTAGGGAAATGGAGGGATATTAAGGAGAATCTAATAAAGGATCATTCAATCTTATCAAAGGCTTTCTCCAAATCTATTTTGATCATCATTTTTAATTTTTTTTCCCTTTAAGGTTTTTAAGGTGGAGGAAAGTTTCTTGTACTATAATGGCATTATCTGATGCCCTTCTTCCTTTGATGAAGCTAGTTTGGGTGGGGTGAATAATGTTAGCAAGATAGGATTTTATCCTATTGACTATTATTTTTGTGACAAATTTGTACGCAGTGTTACAAAGGCTAATGGGTCTGTATTGCCTTATGGTCTCCGTATTTTGACATTTTGGGATTAAGCAAATGTAGGTGTTGTTCATGTCTTCGGGAATATATTTAGAGGTAAACAAATCCCTACAAAAGCTTACCAGGTGCTTACTAGTCTCCTCCCAATATCTTTGATAAAAAAAGGATGTAAATCATCAGGCCCTGGAGCTTTAAAAGGTTTGAATGAAAAGAGGGCATTTTTAATTTCTTTCTCAGAGAGGGTATCAGTTAATAAATGGTGATCAATATCGTTGATGATGGCATTATAGGACATGTAGATATTCTTCATGTATGATAAGACTTTCTCTGTAGAGTATAAATTAAGGTAGAAATTCGTAATGATAGCCTTTATATTTTTTTGGTCATGAATCCAGTTCCCACCCTCATCTTTTAGACTTAGGATTCTATTCTTTCTCCTTCTTTGTAACATAGTTATCTAAAAGAATTTAGTATTTGCATCTCCTTCTTGGATCCATTGAATTCTAGATTTGAGCTTCCAAAATTCTTCCTCTAATCTCATTATATTATTATACTCCTCAATAAGGTCATTTTTATGCTGATAAGGAAATTGCTAGTGATTTATTTTGGTGAATTTTGAATACCCTATAATCTAGAAATAATGGTATTCTTTTTCCTAAATATATTTTCAAAAGTATTATTATTCAATTCCTTAACCCTATATGTAAATTCCTCAATTGCTTTAAGGATGTCTAATTGGTTATCTCACGTTTCCTTGACTAAACTTTTGAAACTAGGGTGCGACATCTACATAGACTCGATTCTAAAAATGTTATTACTAGTGTTAATTGTTTTGTGAAGGTCTAGTTTAATAGGGCAATGGTCGGAGTGGGTCCTAATAAGGTGTTTGACACTCGCTTCTTGGAATAAATTAATCCAATCTGCGTTTGCTAAACATCTATCCAATCTTTCCATGATTAGGGTTTTGCATTGTTTCATTTCATTGGTCCAGGTATACTTAGGACCCTTGTACCCTAAATCTAAGAGATTGCAATAGTTAAGACAATTATTAAAACGGGTAAGTCTATTATTATTAACAGGGAGCCCTCCAAATTTTTCTGAAGCTCGTGTTACCTCATTGAAGTCTCCTACTACTAACCAAGGGCCTTTGAAATTGTTTGCTACTGCTTTAAGATTGTCCCATAAAATAAGTCTTTTCTCTAATAGATTGCTAGCATAAATAACTGTAAGAAGCCAATAATTGTTCGAATTGTTTACCTTTACCATGGCATGTATCTCATGATTCGTGCCTCCGATTTGGTCTATTAAGGTATCTTCCTTGTTCCACTTGAGTGCCATGCCACCTGAGCTTCTGTGAGATGGAGTCTGAATTAAACTGGAGAAGCCAAAGTCATGCACCATGTTATGGTGATCTTCGAGCTTGATTTCCAATAAAGCTACTACATTAGGTCGATGGTAGTCTAGCATCGAACAAAAAGCTTTTCTAAAATCAACATTACTTGCACCCCTACAATTTCAAATGATGATATTCATACTAGTGTTTTGGATTGAAGACACCATCCTTTGGCTCATTTGAGGACTTTACTGGCTCATGTAGCCCTCTTGGTTCATCCAACAGTGTGAACATTATTGGAACCATCACTACATCATATTGGTATATTTTCGGTAGGTTTAGCTTCCTTATAGTGATTGAGCATTTCCTCAAATCCACCGGGCAGCTTAAGATGAATCTTTTTTCTCTTCTTGCCTTGAACACCATTAATTTTGCGTACCTCAACACTCCATGATCCACAACTCTTTCTGTTGGCATTTTTTCCTCTTCTTTATCATCTTCCTCATTTTCTATCCTTGTTTGGTTCTGATCCTGTTATGGAGTTAGTGTAAGCACTGGTGCATTCTGTATCTCTGCTGGTGGTTGTATATTGTTGTTGACATAGTGTGTTAGGGGTGTATGTATAGTCTGTGCATGGTTCAGTAAGGGTACATGGTTTGTTGCATGGCTTGTGTGTGCGTTCATTAGGTGTTGTGGATTGGTTTTGTATATTGGAGCTAGGGCTGGTGGGTTCTGAGGGTCGGGGAAGAGTGGAATCTGCATATTGAATAAGTTGAAGGGATTCTGGGCATGTGAGCTTGGGTATCCCCATGGTTGTTGACTCCATGGAGACGGGTGAATCCCTAGGCTTGGGTATATGGGAAAGGACTGTGGGTGATGGTGAAGCATGTAGTACCATGGCAAGTTAATGATATTGTTCATACCTAGCTGAAACCCCTACCAAACTATCTGTGCTAGATAGATTGGGTCCTCTATCTGGACCACTATGTGTTGCCCATTGAGTTGTAAGTTTATGCTCAAAGCATTCCCTATTAACCAGTGCTCCAACCATGATTGTGGAACATGGTTTTGATGAATGGGCATCGTTGAGTAGATTAGAGGAGTTTGGATTGTATTAAGTAGACGGACCTCCCTTGTATTGTTTCGTGCATGCTGGTTCTCCCTTATCTATACATTCTTTCTTGCTCTATTTATTCTCCTGTTCTGGCTGTATGGTGGTAGTCTTGGCATTTTGGTCTGTTAGTGTAATATATTAGTTTTGCTTTGTTAATTCTTTTTCTTGAAAGGTATTTTTTGGCTTATTGGCAAGTAAATTTGGATTATATTCTGGGCAATGATCCGCCTTTTGGATCTTAGGATTGTTAGGATCCTTCCTTGTTGTGGTCATGTCAAGGTTCATTGGGTTGGTAATTATGCTTTGACTACTATAGTTATGGTCTAATGTTTGAGGATTCCTAGTACCTACTGGATTTTGGAATTGTGCCTGGGTGATGTGAGGCTTTGGCTTGTATTCTTGTCTTGTGTTAGGGAAGCTTATCGAGCCCTTCTCCATCTGGTAGGATGTGCCCTCCATTGTTGCGTTTTGGATCCTCTTGCCCCCATGGTTAGTGTGGCTTTTGCTGAAGGTTGCGCCCCCATGCTAGGTTTTGGTTTTCTTTTGTGCGAAATAATTTTCCATTGATCCAGTTCGTTTGTTCGTTCTTTCACTTCAGTAGAATTCTTAATGGGCTCCTCTTTATTCGAATACTCTGCCTGGGTGTTTTGAGTTGGGCATGAAGTTTGGTTATGCCCTAATCGTCCACAACTTGTACATAGTATGTTGAATCCTTCATATGTAACCAATTGGATATGTCTACCAATTATTACATGAGTTTTCAGGGGGTTTTCTATCGGTACTAACACGCACAATCTAGCGTACTTGCCCTTTAAAGCTGAGGATGTGCTAGCATCAATATGTATTAGACTCCCTAGTTTATTTCCTATCCATTGAAGTATGTCATAATCGTAAAATTCTGTGGGTAGTTCAGGAAGTCTTGCCCATATAGCCAATTATGTTAGTGAGGCTTTGGATGCAACAAACTTTGGTTCCCATCTTCTCACCGCCAGGAATTGGTTTCCTATGACCCATGGCCCTTCATGAAGATCTTTGTTATAGTTTTCCTCCTTCATGAACTTAATCATGTAATAGTCATATCCCAGGTCTATTAAGGAGAGTACTTCTGTAGGTTTCCATATAGCATGAAGTTTTTGTTGTAGAAACTGGAAATCTACTCTTCTTCCAAAGATTTTTATGATTAAAGAATTGGACCAATTTTTATAAATTCTTTCCTTATCTGACGAGGATATGGGAATGAAGACATCCGTGTCAAGAGTATTTTTGGATTCATCTTCTGGGACTAGGTTCTCAAAGTTTTCTTGAACCCGTATGTGACTCTTATCTTGCGACTCATTAAAACTGGGTCCGATTTACCAAGATCTTCGGCCAATCTTTGATTTCCATCGAACTAGGGTTTGAAATTTCAATTTTTTCCTTCACTGGTTCTAGTATCGATTGCATGTGATTTTCTTTCCTTATTTTCCCTTTTGATAGACCTTAATCACTGCATTATTCTCTCATTCTCACTCATTATACTCTGAAATTTGAGACTTGGCCGGTTGAAAGCCAAAGCCATTCGAATTCGATTGTGTTCTTTCTCAGTGCGAGCACTACCCAAAGTTTATTAGAGACCCTTGGAAACTCTGACGCACTAGGATTTTGGGGATTCTGCTGCTCTTTGATACTGTTAATTGAATTACTTCTAGAAATTGCTATTCTCATTTGCTTGTTAGTTAATTTGTAACTGGTAAGTGCCTTTGGCCTTTGCAGTTTCATTCTCTATTTGTGTGTGTTATTGCTCTGTATATCTATGTCATTGAGACTTTTGTGAATCAATATGCTACTATGTCATCTCTGTTTGTAGCCTATTTGCTTTGAAGTTATTCTCATGATTCTATATTTTTCTAGCATCTGAACTAGTCTAAATTCTAACTCTGATTCTAGCTTTCTTAAGCATGTCTAGCTTGGTGTGCTTATGTGTGTCTGAATGTTTACATCTACTGCTTGTCCTGAGTTTCTCTTCTACCTTATTCTGAATTCTTGTGATAAATTAATTTATGCCTAGAATATATTCTAATTCATGTTAAATCATTTATGTATAACTTAATGCTTTCCTAGAAGTTATTTCTTGATCACGTTGATTAGCCAAATATGCTTTCTTCCTACTTAACGTGTGCTCCCTGATTTGTTCAATCCAGTGCTATTTATTATTGCCTAAAGACCTTTAGAATGAGATGCAATATCTAGCCCCTTCTCTTGTATGTTATCAAGACCTAGTATCTGCATGTCATGTTAATCTGGAGTTGATATATTTTCAACCTATCATGAGTTCTGATATTATTTCTGAACTTTGGTATTATGACTGATGCACAACATGTTAAAATTTTCTCATTCTCAACTAAGTGATTGCTCGATCATGAACCTGTTCTGTTATGTTATTTTTACTAGGCCTTCATGTTAAAACTTTCATATGAAGGCTATGCTCTACTTGTTCTTGTCTATGACTCTATTAGCTTTTCATGTTTAAATCTTATGTCTAAAGTTCTTTTAGGCTAATTCTGAATCATTTTACTTTTGAAACTCTTTAGGAATAGTTCACTATCCCATGATGGTCAATCCTATTACTTTAGATTTGTTTGTAAGAACACCAGCATGAACCTGCCTTGTGAACTTGTTAGTATTTCATGTGATCTTGTCTATGTGCTTTGGCTAGAACTGCTGTTAGTTACAGCTTTAGAATTTAAGCGTGAAAAGTTGTTTAATTAATAGTGGTTTGTCACCTGTATGGTTAAGTTTGGCATCCATTTCTGGTGTTTGGCCATATATGTTGTTGGACATGAGCATTGGATTCAGGAAGATTCTACTATCCTTATGAGCCTGAGATTTGGGTCTGTTGGTTGGTGAGGCTGCTGAAGGCCCAGAAATTCACTAGGTTATTTTATAGTGGGCATGTACTGTTTGATGGGGCTTGTATTTGTTTCAGTCTGTATTTTGTCATCTTTGAGTTTGTATTGTTCTATTTTGGTCCTGTAACTTGTAATAATGAATAATTGAGGCATTAGTGAAATTGGGGAATGGGCGTACTTTATTCTTGCATAAAGGGTAGAGAAGATGCCTATAAGGTCCATGTGCTTTATTTTCTATCTAGTTTAACTTGCTCTACTTCTGCACACTAGTAGAAAGCATGCCTATAGAAAATCACACACTTCACTTAACTTGCCTAAATGCCTATACATTATTCAAAAGCATGATTGTTTGACTAAATATTTTACCTGCTCACATGACTATCTATATGATTATTAGATAGCATACCTATGGGGTTGTAATAATACATACCTTTGTTAATGCCCATCTAGATCCATGACTATAGGGTCTTAACTAATTAATTAATAGGCTGCTTCTGTTGTTTTATTATACTGCCGCCAAGATAGCATGCCTATAGGATAAGTATGACAAAATCGAGTTCAGATACCAACCATTAGAAACCTTGCCTATAGGATATTGTTACTTGCCTAAAGAGCATGTCTATAGACTTAAACGTTGGTAATGCCAAGTTTTCTAATAGCTCTCACTGCCTGTTGCTCAAACAACTTAGAAATCATGTCTATAGGTTTTATAACATCCGTAATCTGCAAATTAGTTAATTTGGACAGCAGCACTGCATGTACGACACTTGAAATCAGAATCATATAGAAATCATGCCCATAGGACTTACAACAACAACAACAACAACAACAACAACAACAACAACAACAACAACNAGTTATTTCTTGATCACATTGATTAGCCAAATATGCTTTCTTCCTACTTAACGTGTGCTCCCTGATTTGTTCAATCCAGTGCTATTTATTATTGCCTAAAGACCTTTAGAATGAGATGCAATATCTAGCCCCTTCTCTTGTATGTTATCAAGACCTAGTATCTGCATGTCATGTTAATCTGGAGTTGATATATTTTCAACCTATCATGAGTTCTGATATTATTTCTGAACTTTGGTATTATGACTGATGCACAACATGTTAAAATTTTCTCATTCTCAACTAAGTGATTGCTCGATCATGAACCTGTTCTGTTATGTTATTTTTACTAGGCCTTCATGTTAAAACTTTCATATGAAGGCTATGCTCTACTTGTTCTTGTCTATGACTCTATTAGCTTTTCATGTTTAAATCTTATGTCTAAAGTTCTTTTAGGCTAATTCTGAATCATTTTACTTTTGAAACTCTTTAGGAATAGTTCACTATCCCATGATGGTCAATCCTATTACTTTAGATTTGTTTCTAAGAACACCAGCATGAACCTGCCTTGTGAACTTGTCAATATTTCATGTGATCTTGTCTATGTGCTTTGGCTAGAACTGCTGTTAGTTACAGCTTTAGAAGTTAAGCGTGAAAAGTTGTTTAATTAATAGCGGTTTGTCACATGTATGGTTAAGTTTGGCATCCATTTCTGGTGTTTGGCCATATGTGTTGTTGGACATAGGCATTGGATTCAGGAAGCTTCTACTGTCCTTATGAGTCTGAGATTCGGGTCTGTTGGTTGGTGAGGCTGCTGAAGGCCCAGAAATTCACTAGGTTATTTTATAGTGGGCATGTACTGTTTGATGGGGCTTGTATTTGTTTCAGTCTGTATTTTGTCATCTTTGAGTTTGTATTGTTCTATTTTGGTCCTGTAACTTGTAATAATGAATAATTGAGGCATTAGTGAAATTGGGGAATGGGCGTACTTTATTCTTGCATAAAGGGTAGAGAAGATGCCTATAAGGTCCATGTGCTTTATTTTCTATCTTGTTTAACTTGCTCTACTTCTGCACACTAGTAGAAAGCATGCCTATAGAAAATCACACACTTCACTTAACTTGCCTAAATGCCTATACATTATTCAAAAGCATGATTGTTTGACTAAATATTTTACCTGCTCACATGACTATCTATATGATTATTAGATAGCATACCTATGGGGTTGTAATAATACATACCTTTGTTAATGCCCATCTAGATCCATGACTATAGGGTCTTAACTAATTAATTAATAGGCTGCTTCTGTTGTTTTATTATACTGCCGCCAAGATAGCATGCCTATAGGATAAGTATGACAAAATCGAGTTCAGATACCAACCATTAGAAACCTTGCCTATAGGATATTGTTACTTGCCTAGAGAGCATGTCTATAGACTTAAACGTTGGTAATGCCAAGTTTTCTAATAGCTCTCACTGCCTGTGCTCAAACAACTTAGAAATCATGCCTATAGGTTTTATAACATCTGTAATCTGCAAATTAGTTAATTTGGACAGCAGTACTACATGTACGACACTTGAAATCAGAATCATATAGAAATCATGCCCATAGGACTTAACGACTAAAATATTTCTTAATCTGAAAATTGTCTATTGTGTAGCCTGGAACTTGTTTGTGTGCTTTGTCGTTATGTGTGGAGGCTAACATGAGCCACTCTTTGCTATTATGTGCAGTCGTACTTGTTTTGAATGCGCGATTAGCTTTATCATTTTGAGCAACCTAGGTAAAGTTTAGAACCACCCAAATAGAGGTCCAAAGCCTCTTGGATCACAGGTATGGGACAGGTAGTGCACACATAGAGTACGATTTAGAATTGAATTAGAGAGACTTTAGGTAACAACTTCAACATAGTAATTGGGTAGCAGGAGATGATAGTCTATGCCCGCTGAATAATATGAGCAACTCCCGACCTTAAGAGAGTTACGAAGTATTATTTATGTTGCACGGGGTGATCCTTTAGGCTAAAAAACTTAGGACCCCACTTCTTCTTTATATACTTGTTATTTACATTTAGTAGTCTAACATAGATCAATGTAGTTGTATCCTTGTAATCATTAAAGATTTGTACCGATTCTCACGTGTTATGATAAAACTCTTTGACTTCTATATTTCCCTTTGTTTGATCACCTAGCCTAATAACATAATCCACATAGTTTAAAATTCGGCTGGAACCCACAATTGTGGACCTTGAGGAGTGCCTAACACCTTCTCTTTGAGGTAATTTGAGCCCTTACCTGATCTTTGGTGACACATACTAGTCAAACAGAGTTATTTGCAAATAGGTACCCTAACGCACCTTAAAAATTATTAGGTGGAGACTTTTCTCTTTTAACCTTTCTTTAAAAGAGTTGTCACATGTCGAAACCCGCTTTCGCGAGAAAACAGGGCGCGACATCAGGTACAACATCCTCCTTCCAAATTAGATATTTTGATATCTGCTATAGATGTTTCGCCCCTAAATACTCTCCCACCCACGAGTGAAAAGCCACCAGTGGAGAAATTCATTGTCGAAAAGGGTGCAGGGGATCCGGGGAAGGAGGTAGATACAACGATTGTGAAGCCTGTGGTTGAGGGGGGAGAAAGTAAAGAACCTGTGCAAAATGAGGCTACTAAGGATGAGGAAGATGATGGGGGTGAAAAAGAAGCTGTGAATAGTCACGAGGAATATGATGCTCAAAACATAGCCAATGAAGAAGAAAAGAGTGAGAATGAGGGAGCATCTGGAGATGAGAAGGAGAGTTATACAGAGGATAAGACAGGTGAACAGGCTAATGATTCTGCAAAAGAAGAAAATCAAAGTGAAGAAGAGGAGGTTTCTGAAAGTAAGGGTAAGGATCAAGAAAATGTAAGTGAGAGTGAAGGAGGTGATGAAGAGAGTGAGTAAGAAGAGGAGAATGTGAGTGAGGAGTCTGGGGGTTCCATGACAATTGGAAACATTGTCATAGCCCCTTCTGAAGAAATTGGTGAAGAGACAAGGGCTCAAGAACCTAGGTTTTTGTTGACTCCTTTCACTGGAGATGAAGAAGTTAGCACTGATGAAGATGATATGCCACTATCTGAGGTAGGAAAGAAATCCAGAAAGACCCCTGTGAAAGATACAAAGTCAGCAGTCTCAACAAGAAAATAAGTGGTTCCTCTTGCCAGAACTCCTCTCATAAGGAGTAAAAGAAAGGTTGTTGATGCACAAATCATCAACGAGTCCAGAAGTGCAAAGAAGCCAAAAAAGAAGGTTTCAATTGTGGAACATGTTGTTGAGGTGAATGGAGAAGATGAATCTGACTCTGCCTTGCCAGCAAAGTCTGCTACACCCAAGAAAAGGGGTGCCAAAGTCACCAAACCTGCTACCTCTTCTGTAAGAGCCAGTAGGGGTAAGTCAAGAAAGAATGTACAGCTGCAGTTGATCGACTCACAGAGTTCAGGAATAGAAAAGTGCTAAATGGGAAGATTTTTGCGAACACTGATAAGAAGAGGATGGCTCAACTGGTTGAAAAACTTGAGCTATAGGGGTGGAAGCACATATTTGTCAAAGCTTTCCCCCAGTATGTGTTCCTGTTGTGGTGGAGTTCTATGCAAATTTCACGTTTGATGGGAAGGTAGTCAAGAGTAAGGTAGGGGGCTTTGACATGGATTTTGATGTTGAGGAGCTGGGGATGCTTCTAAATATCTCCTCTTTGTGATTCGACAATTACTTGAAGAAGAAATGGCCAGCCATAGACAATGATGTTGACACTAGCATTGTGGTCACCGGGAAGTTCTCCCAAAAGTTTGAACTAGATGCTCCCCAGAAAGTGTACAAGACTGATATGACTCCCTTCCACAAGTTATTGTTTCATTTTGTCAACTCCTGCATTCTTCAGAGGTTTGAGAAAAGGCATGAAGCTACTCTACTGGATATGGTTGTGATGGAGTTGCTTGACACTGGTAGACCTATCAATCTTCCTAGCCTAATGATTCAGCATATGGCAAAAGTTGCAGATACTTCCAAACCAAAGCATGCTATTCCATATGGTTTTATGTTGACTGAGTTGTTTGAAAAGCTCAACATTGCCTTACTTGAGCTTAAGTTTGGAAACCACAATGATGTTTTGGATGTTGTTACCCTCAAGCAGTATGGATATGAGGAAATCAAGGCTAGAGGACCCACATGATTTGCTATTCTTCCTGGAAGCAGTAGGGTTGTAGAACTTAGCAAGAGGTTGAAGTTGGCTATTGAAGAGAATGCCAAGCTTCGTGAAGACAATAATGAGGTGAGAAAGGAAACAAAGCAACTTAGGGAAGAGCTCAGAAGAGACAGGGAGGCTCATGCTCAATAGATTGCCACCCTTATGAAAGCCTCGACCCCCTCTGCTTCTCACCCATGAACTTGTTCCTTCTCAGTGTCCTTAGCTCTTTTGCTATTCTAGTGATGCCTTATCTTTTGTTCCCTTTTGTCTTCGTCTGAGTAGTTTGCAGTATGCTTAGTTTATTTTGTTCTAATGATGAAGACTTCTTTTGGCACTACTTAATGTCTCATATTGCTCTGCTTTACTGCTTTGTACTATATTGGATCATCAGCATAGGCTATTTGCCTTTTCTTAAGCTTGTGTTTTAGTTTGTTTGGCCTTGAATCTTACATTATCTGTGCTTAATGTCTAATATTTGTTTTTTGTGTTTTCGATGATGCCAAAAGGGGGAAGATAAGGTTGGAAAGTGTTGTGAACATACATGTCTGTCAATCATACTTGTTGTGCCTATATGGTTCTTTGATCTGGTTCTTTGATGTGATTATTTGTTTCTGCTGTGTACAAAGTTTGTCATCATTAAAAAGGGGAAATTTGTTAAGTATTGAAGTTTTAATGATTAACAAAGTATGACTAAATGTTCAACGAACTAGGTCCTCAACGAACTATTCTGAAGAACCAGCTTTTCAGGAGAAAGAATCAGCTCCTTATAAGTGATACTTGTACATCTATACAAGACAGTAACTTTATCTCAAAGTTACCCAGGTCCGAGTTTAGTGGAAGATGGCTACTATAAGTGATAAGGGTCATTGCTCAAGAAGATATGGATAATTCAGTCACATACTAAAGTCTCAAAGCTTGTGGAATCCTTAGAACTATAGGAGTCCTATCAAAGAGAAAGCTGACTATGAATAGAACTCTTAGAAGATCTCAAGTTGTATTTTAAATAGGATCGACTTTGGATTTCTGAACCATCCTTTCACACATCAACTAAAGAGTCATAAGTTGTTTACTTGTGTTGAGTACTTACCTTGTATCCTTCCCGAGTCAGTCTAGTGAATGTGTTTTAGGAAATTGAGTTGTAATCAAGTGTCATAAACAATTAGTGAGTTGGAGTGAGTATTTTTCTTTATAAGTTAGAGTAACTTGTGAATCAAATAGGAGTAGTAGGAGTACTGGAGAGTATTTAATTATAGTCTTGTAATTGATACACTTTGTCTCATTGTTCTAGTGGAGTTGGAGTTGAAAATCCTACGTTGTAGGTCGTGGTTTTTGCACCTTTGAACCGGGTGATTTTTCACATAAAAACCATTGTGTTCATTTTATTGCTTGTTTACTTTATGCTTAAGGAACACGGTAAAGAACCAAGTTCTTTAGTAATCCATACGGGCACTCAAACTAAAAATAACTATTGCAAAGAACAAGGAATTCGTCATCAGAAAACTCTGTCCAAGAAGCCTCAATTGAATGGTTTGGCATAGAGGATGAATAGAACTCTAGTTGAGAGAGTTAGGTGCTTGCTTTCAGAGGCTAAACTTCCAAATACATTTTGGGCAGAAGCACTTAATACTGTTGCTTACGTTATCAATTTGTCTCCTGCTGTTGCTTTGGATGGTGATGTCCCAGACAGAGTTTGGTTTGCCAAAGATGTTTCTTATGATCACTTGAGAGTTTTTGGGTGTAAAGCTTGTGTGCATGTTCCTAAAGATGAGAGATCGAAACTTGATGTCAAAACTAAGCAGTGCATCTTTATCGGTTATGGTCAAGATGAGTTTGGGTGTCATTTTTATGATCCTGCTGACAATAAACTTATTAGAAGTTGTGATGCAATATTCTTTGAAGACTAGACTATTGAAGATATTGACAAAGCTGAGAAGATAGATTCTCTGAGTAATGAGAGCTTAGTTTATATTGATTTAGTTTACATTGCTAAGGCACCTATTGCACATGAAGCAACCCAAAACAATAATGAAGATACTGATCAAGTTCAAAATGATCATCATGGTGTAGATGTTATGGATGCTCCAGTTGATGAAGTTGTGGTTGATCAGCAACCAATTTCTGCTCAGGTAACTACTTCAAATTCTCCTGAAACCTCTCTTAGAAGATCTACAATGGAGAAGCAAATATCCATGTGCTATCCTCCTGGTGAGTATGTACTTTTGACTGACATGGGAGAACCTGAGAGTTATGATGAATCCATGCAATATACTCACAAAGATTAGTGGATAGAAGCCACGGAAGATGAGGTGAGGTCACTCTAGGAGAATGGCACATATGGGTTAGTGAAATTGCCGAAAAGTAAGAAAGCTTTATCAAACAAATGGATATTCAGAGTAAAGCAAGATAACTATACCTCTGCACCTACGTACAAGGCGAGGTTAGTTGTTTAGGATTTTGGCCTGAAGAAAGGAGTTGACTTTGATGAAATTTGCTCCCCTGTTGTGAAGATGTCTTCTATTCGTGTGGTTCTAGGCTTAGCCGCTAGTCTAGATTTAGATGTTGAGCAAATGGATGTAAAGACTACTTTTCTTCATGGTAATTTAGATGAGTAGATTTATATGGAGCAGCATGAGGACTTCATAGATAAGCATGTCTTTTGCAGAAAATTAGCAGGCATGAAGCCTGTTAATAGTTCCTCTACTTGAAGACATATTTGGCCTCTTGGCTGGAGGGGGAGTTTGTTAGGCCCATGCCCATGCCCAATGGCCTAATATTATTCTCTTTTGGTTTTCATTCTTATTCGCAACTGAATTCGATTTTTATTCCTATTTAGAGTTGGTTTTGGCTTTAAGAGAAAGCACCACTCATAATCTATATATAGGACAACCTTGGAGAATTGTTCTATGCTTATTGGTACAAGTCTTTGAAAGACTTAGCACATAAGAGTGGTTTTTGAGAGAGCTTTCATCAAGAGAGAAGAGAGAAGAAAAGTGTTTGTTTTGCTGCAGATTTTTGTTCCGACCAGCTAATTTCAAATCATATTTTTTAATTCGTTAACCGTTGGATCGGGCTAATGTTTTGACTGAGTGTTCGTAACATCTTGGTCTTTGATTTGATTGGAAAAGATCAGATTTAGAGGCCCGAAGCATCTGATTTAGAGCCCCTAACTGCAGCTCCATTTTTGTGACTTCTTCTCCGTCTTCAATTGATTTATTATTGATATTGTTGCTTCGTGTATGACACTTGTTGTGTAGCCAATTTAGAGAACTTTTGTAACCTTGTTATTGTTATAGTAGAGTTTTTTGGATCTTTGTGATTCCGTAGTTTTTACCTTTGATTTGAAGGATTTTCACGTTAAAATTTTGTGTTCTTTTATTTTCAGGTTTGCCTCTTTAACATTTACAAAGGTAGAATTTCTTGTATAATTTTATAGATATTGAAAATTACATATCTTAGACTTTACCTACTTATTTCAAATTCTAGATTAGCCTCCAAAATCCAAATACTCTCACTCTCACTCGATTCCAGCTACCAGAGGTTCTCAGTTGTCACAGCTAACCAGTTCATCATTCAATATATCAATCTCCAGCATTATAGAATATAGGCAAAGTTAGAAGAGCTGGAAGAAGTAGAATCAAGACTCGTTTCACTTGTTTCAAAATGCCCCAATCTGAAAGTCCTCCATCAAATTCATGCCCGTATCATCACTCTTCCACTTCCCACTATCTCCTTCATTCTCTCCAAAGTTCTTACCTTTGCAGCCCTTTCTCCCAATGGGAGCCTCAATTATGCCAAAAGGGTCCTTACCCAAATCCCCAACCCTAGCATTTTCTCTTATAATTCTCTCATTAGAGGTTTTCTTGAATGCCAAAAAGTTCCATCTCAAGAACCCATTTTTATTTTCAAAAAACTGCTCAAGAAAAATTACCCAAAAGCAAATACTTTCACTTTTGCGTTTGTTTTAAAGGCATGTTCAATTTTAACGGTATTTAAAGAAGGCCAACAAGTTCATAAGCATGTAATACAATCTGGGTTTGGATCAAGCCCCTTTATTCAAACCTCATAGTTGAATTTATACGCTAAATGTGAGGAGATTGGGTTGGCGGAGAAAGTGTTTGATGAAATTCCTGAGAGAAATGTGGTTGCTTGGAGTGCAATGATTAGCGGGTATTCGAGACTTGGGATGTTGAATGAGTCTTTAAGTTTGTTTAGGGAAATGCAGAAGACAGGTGTTTCGCCCGATAAGGTGACAATGGTGAGCGTGATATCGGCTTGTGCTATGTTTGGGGCATTAGATATGGGGAGGTGGGTGCATGCTTATATCGACAGGAGATTGATTGAGAATGATCTTGAGCTTAGTACTGCGCTTGTTAACATGTATGCAAAGTGTGGATGCATTGAGAAGGCAATCGAGTTATTTGAAGCGATGCCTGTTAAAGATTCCAAGGCTTGGAGCTCAATGATAGTTGGTTTAGCGATAAATGGGCTCGCAGAATATGCATTGGTGACATTTTCCAGGATGGATAAAGCTAAGGTAATGCAATGACTATGAACAATGCTGTAAGATGCAATTTTTCTTACAAAAACGTATAAAAAAATGTCATCTTGATGCACATAAAACATTAAAGAAGTGCATGAGTTTGTGCTTATTATGCTTGGTGTTGAATGCTTGCATAAAAATCAGATAAATTGAATGCTAAATCTTTGATGTATTGACTGTTAGCAGCTTATCTGTGATCTATTTTTGAATTTTCTCTCAGGTGGAACCTAACCATGTGACACTTGTTGGGGTACTTATGGCCTGTGCTCATAGTGGACTAGTTTTTGAAGGGAAAAAGTATTGGGCAAGCATGATTGAGTCTGGTATTGAGCCATCTTTAGAGCACTATGGCTGCATGGTCGATCTGTTAAGCTGTTCAAACTTAATTGATGAAGCTTATTCATTTGTCGAAGCCATGCCACTCGCCCCGTGTCCAGCAATATTGCGCACATTACTTGTTGGGTGCAAAAAGAACAAGATCTTGGACAAAGGTGAAATTCTCGGCCAGCATCTCATTGAATTAGAGTCATGGAATGCAGAGAACTATATCCTACTGTCTAGTTTGTATGCATCGGTATCAGACTGGGAAAAAATGCGCCACGTGAGGAAAATTCACCCTTCTTTCTGGAGGATCGTAATACTGCTCCGTTTCTTCGTGAGCAAAATCGACGGGCTTCCCTTCACCCTCGACCGTCTCGTAAGATTATATAGCCCTCGACTCTACCGAGGTGGGATGATAAACTTCAACGTCGGGACACCAAGGCGTTCACCTTGAGTATAGATGAAGACATAGATTGGGGTTGGATAGGCCGGTTCGTTCGGGTGAAGACCACGGACCTAATCCCGACTAAGAGCTTGCCATTTTCTGAGAAATAGAATATGAAATGTAAGTATGATCCCGTCTTTAATTTTCGTTTGTTGTTTTTACTTCTTCATCCTTTCTTATCAGTGCTTTTCTCGATGCAGTCGTTGCTTGGATGCCGGGTGTGGTTCCCCACCTCGAGAAATAGGTCAAGAGCTTGGTTTTGACGTCAATATACGCCGAGTGCGCGTGGCGTGATTTGTCAAAGGGCCAGTAGGAGGCTCAGACTCATAGTAAGCCTTCTTCTTGGCTTACCGATTTGCCTATCGTTCAAGCATTATTTTCAAACATGAGTTTACTTATTTTCTCCTTTTGTAGGTCTCGGAAAGGATGCGGCTATGAGACCCCTGACAAGTGATGAAGAAGCTTTACCACCTATCTTGAAACCGATGAAGGTGATTAAGAAAAAAAGGGCCTCGAACTCCGAGGGTCAAAAACCCAAGAAGAGAGAGACCCGTAAACCCAAGGGAAACACAATCCCACTGACTATGGAGTCAGTACAACGACTAAGGGATAAAGAAGATGAAGGTGATTCTGGGATGATGGCCCATGCATGAGCTAGCACCAATATTCAGAAAACTTCGGAACCGGTGGGAGTTAATACTGCTCCGTCTCGGCTCGATGAGGGCGAGGAGGAGACTCCGGCCCAAGTTCCCGAGGTGAGGGGAACAGAAGATGCTTTATCTCGGGGCAAAGAGACCGTTGAAGAGACGGTGGATGCCGATGCAGAAACTGGGCTTGAGGCTCCCCAAGACAGAGGCGGCTCCCCAAAAAACCTACTTGGGGCAATAGAGATCGGGGATTCTCCCTCGTTTCCTTCATTTTCCCAGTCGATGATACGCGACGCTCATGCCGTGGAGACTTGTCACGGGGAGGGAGCCCATGGAGAGGAAGATCCTTTCTGTGGTTATTTT
>AWOL01S0030199.1:537-71905 GCA_000715115.1 Nicotiana otophora
CTGTCTCTCCGGGTCCAGCAGGAGCATAAGTAGCAAAAGCTTCTCTAACTGCACAAACATGGCGAGTGGCTCCAGAATCAAACCATCACTGTTTAGGATTTCCCACCAAGTTACATTCAGAAAGCATGGCACACAAGTTATCAACATCATCATGCTTTACTATCATGTTTGCTTGACCCATTTTCTTGTCTTTCTTCGGAGTACGACACTCCGTAGATTTGTGTCCGATTTTCCCATAGTTGTAGCAGTTTCCACTGAACCGCTTCTTGCTTGGGTTGTATTTCGGAACAGAAGCCTTCTTCCTCTTTTTGTTATTTTAAACAATATTTGCTCCCATTATTGTTTAATTTCCACGCCCTCTTCTTTCAGCAGTTTTATTGTCCTCTTCGATTCTCAACCGAACAATGAGATCTTCAAGGGACATTTTCTTTCGTTTGTGTTTCAAATAATTTTTGAAGTTCTTCCACAACGGAGGCAACTTCTCAATCATTGCTGCTATTTGGAATGCTTCATTGATGACAAGACCTTCAGCAAGTAGATCATGAATAATCACTTGCAATTCCTGGACTTGGATAATAACAGACTTGCTATCTACCATTTTGTAGTCCAAAAATTTTGCGGCAACGAATTTCTTCATCCCGGCATCTTCAGTTTTATATTTCTTTTCAAGCGTATTCCACAAGCAATTATATATATACCCACCAAAAAATATTTTCCTCTTTCAATATGGGACAATGTCTCATTGTAGTGAGGATGAATTTTTTCTCATCTTCAAAAGAAACAAGATTTCCAACTAGAAAATAAAATTACCAGATCATAAGTATCCCCATGACATTCATTAACACCCAATAAAAATATATAGCAAAATGTATTAGTAATATTTATCTTTGACCAAGAGCTTAACTTTACTGCAATTTCCCATAAAGTGTGACCCCCAAATTTGCTAATATTAGATTTTCTCTGTAGTGCTTCTGGTATCATAGTTGAGATAGACAAAAAAAGATAAAAAGAATGAAAGAAAAAAAAGAAAAAATGGTAGAAGGAGAAATGGCAGTGACGAAGGACTTAGAAAAGAAAGAAAGAAAGAAAGAGAAAAGAGAAAAGAAAAAAGAAAGAGAAGAAAAGGAAATAGAATGAAAATTTCTAATGAAATGGATTAATTTTAAATAATAGTAACTAAATATAAACATCCAATTAGAAGATGACACATGTATAATTTGAACTTAAAATTTCTTTCAGCTTGTCACAGTGGACCTCCGTTAAAAACTAGGGGTATTTTCGTCAACTTTGCTAACGTTAGGGTTATCTTTGTCCATAAAGTATAACGGAGGTTATATATGAACTATTTTTAAAAGTAGAGAGATATATCCGACAATTTTCCCTAAAAATAATGTTTGTCTGAAGGATATAATGGTCATTCAATTTTTGATGCGTATTTTGGTAATTCTAGTTTCTACTTTGGGACTTCCTACTTATAATATAGTATAATGATATGATATAGCTAATTAGTCTTATAATATTTTCCTTATCATTTTTTATAGTGGATCTTTTGGGTTGGACCTTTTCTGGGAGCGTTGGCTGCTTCTCTCTATCACCAGCAAGCTCATGCTGCCGATACTTGGAACTCCTATTCCAGCAACCCCAGCACTTGAACAGCTAGTTTCTCGTCATTAATAATGCTGTATCTACCCGGTAGCACTTAAGTAGTGATTATCATTTGCTGGCCTTGAATTTCTTTTGTTTTTTACGCACTTTTTGTGGCTTGTAAAATATCGAGCACAGTTGTTTGGTTCTATCAATGATATTTTGATTATTCTTCAGTTTTAAGTTCTACCTAGTTTCTCTTTAAGATATTTCACTAGTTCCGCAGTCTTTAGTAATAACGAGAATTAAAATTACTTAGGACTTTCTCTTAAGATATTTTACTAGTTCCACTGTCCTTAGAAAATGATAAGAATTCAAATCACTTAGGACGGCAGAGCACGCCATTACTAAACAAGCTAGCGAAGTCCTTGTGGTGATTAGGCTAATTGCTCATTGACAAATAGACCAGAATCAAGAAATAAGTCAAGATATAAATTCAGACGTTATACATGTGCAATCCAGCACCAATATTAGAAATCCAATTATATCAATTTAGACAGCAACTACTAAAATTCACAAGTAGGAAAGCATGATAATTCACAATTTAGAGGTACAGTTGATCAATTGATTACCATTAATCTAGAAACCAGTTTTTCGTTGTGCTTAATTAGCTAATTGTTCATCAGTATGATATCAGCATCAGAAAATAGCCAAGGTATGAGTTCAAACGTAATGCTTCAATATAAACAGAAGAAATCCAATTCTATCAATTTAAACGGTGGATACACAAACTCATGACAGCTATCAAGCTGATCAAGACTAACACTTAAAGCAGACGACATCCATGTCTTCGTACGATTGAGATACAATGAACCAGCTTCTCTTTCGTTCTATTACCGGTCATTGCAAATCTAAAACTTGCTTTTATGGTCAGAGAAGCAGAAAACGTAATCAAAAGGTCAAAAGGTAGGAGACCTGATCAATGAAGATAATAATAAACTTCAAGTGAGGTAATGCTAATACCCTTGATCCTAAAATCAAGCTCCACTGGCTTTTCAGATACATTTCTTCTTCATAGGGGCAAAAGCAATACAGGACAAGGGATGAACTCAGCGAGTAGGTTCGCATCAACATGCTTGGAATGGATAGCTTCCATACTCATAATTACCACATCCAAGTTCATCTCATCGGCAATTTCACCAATAATGGCCGTTGGCTTGCTTCCTTCACCTAGCCGCTCTAACAGCTTGAACTCCTGATATCCACCTGCGCAAATGTTTGCTTATACCCATCAGCAACTATACCAGACAATATGTAAAACTAAGGATGAGGAACAAGTTCACAGTCATTAGTATTAAGAAAAGTAGACCATAACAAGCAGTATAAACTACATATAAGCTACCAGAACATGTTTCAACTTTCCTATCTCAGCATACCCGGACACTTGTGCTGCATGATCAAAATCAAGGGTAAAAAGATAATTGCAGACTCACATAACAGGAGCTCCACAACAGAATAATGAGATAACGAACCCATAATAAGATTGAAAAATCCGTCCAATATACAAGCCAAATGCTGAAGTTCCCCAAGATTACTCTGTGCTAATCGCAATGCAGCTTGCGTGCAAAATACCAGTTGCTGCTAAGCACAGCAATGCAAGTCTAGTGCACCCATCCAAGTTGCACTTTTTATTCACAATATATCAACTGGTTCATGCTCTTTAAATATAGGGCAAAAACAGTAAATACACACCTTCAGATAAATGCCACCGGATGCTCGCTAGTTGGGTCTCATGCTCCGGGACTGCTTCTTTCTCCTTTTCATCAATAACTGCAAAGACCATAAAGACCTAGATTTCTTGAAATCTATCACTAAAAGTTTCTGTACCAAAAAAATCATCTCTGTAGTTTAGCTTTTGAAAAAACCGATAGCACATAACATCTGGGACATCAAGAAACGTACCAACAACTGTTATGTCAGCTCCATACTTCTTCGCCAAAGCAGCGGCAGTTGCTGCAGCCTGATAAATTACCGAGAATAAGTAACTTCTATAAGGTTTATAAAAAAATATACATGCCACTTACAAAATCAAATGAGCTAGGTGAATATGTTCAAACCAACGGGAAGAAAGCGGCAAAACAATATAATGCAGTTCGACAAAAAGAAACTGATGCAGATGTGTTCCAAGAGTAGCCAATACATATCTTTTCTCAGAACCACAGTGAAGAGGAACTAAAAGGCCCAGCATTTTATTGAAGCCCTTAAACCTCTTTAGATTTGGTGGTTGTACCATAAGAATAGTTCAAACAGTTGAATTGGAGGTTAACTCCAAATCACACACACATACACATACATACATACATACTATACTAAAAGTGGGAAGGTCCTAACTCAAAAGTTAATTTGGTGGTTGTACCATAAGAATAGTTCAAACAGTTGAATTGGAGGTTAACTCCAAATCTCACACACACACACACACATATACATACATACATAGATAGATACTATACTAAAAGTGGGAAGGTCCTAACTCAAAAGTTAATTTACAGATTTATCCATAAAAAACTGAACGACAATTTTACCCTTCAATCAAACATTATTCAAGTAACTTATTTGTACAAAGATGTAAAAATACATTCTAATAAAAACAACAAAAAATGAAAAGTTAAATAAGAAACAGATTAATGTGGGACATTAAAATGGCCAGGTTTACCAAGGCTTTTGGTTTTCCCGAAATAATGTATCTAAGCTTAAGAGTAATCATGATAATATTGCTAATAATGTGAATTTTAATGCAAATATAGAACCTATTGTTCAATTCCATCATTTATGTTGGTCTACTGAGCCAACAACGGTTATTTGGTTCATTGAATTAATAGCACTGTGAAGAGTCAGAATAAATTTTGTATTGCAAATAGTTCACCAAGAAGCTTCAACCAATCTACTTCCATTCCCTTAGAGAATTGAGAAACATATTCCAAAACAATTGCTTGCAATTTAATATATAATCTTGAGATCAAAGAGTACATGGCAAACAAGACTTTTCATTTATCTCAGGTGATTTGTAGAGAGAAAAGATGGAATTCATTATGCGTTACTTCCTAATAGAGGATGTACGCCGTTCCTCTTTACCATCACAAGGCTTGTGGCAAATGGAAAATGGCAAATCTGTAGATGAGGAGGCGCTTGAGAAGTAAAATATGAAGGTTGTATTCATTCTTTCCCACATAGGGCAAGGTGATCGAAATATTTGAGAGATTCTGCCATCTAATAACACATTTTGGTTTGATGGCTTAAGGCTTCCAAGGATATGAAAATCCAGGTATTTGGTATTCAGGTTGACTCATAGAGAGAATTTAGGATTAACTGTATATCCCTTCTTGATTGAAATTTGTTAGTAAGCCATGCGGTTGAACTTTTTATGACTCAATTGGACAAGCACTGAAACAAATATCTTGATGTATATTATCATTATAAAGTATATATAGTATTTTATGCTTTACTAACTAATCTCTTTTGTATAAGCGTAGCCAGAATTTTAAGAGTATGGGTGCACCACTACTTTTAATATAGATGTTGGGTTTGATTATATAATTTTTTTAACAGTGACAACAAGTTGACGAGCAAACAATAATTAATAATTATTATTATTATTTATGTCCTAGATGATTTTACAACTTTGCATACTCTAAAACTATCAATAATTGCATAATTGGTTATAATTTTAACTACCTTATATTTAAATATCTAGCTAAAAGTCATTTTATAAAGAAACATTTTATTGAAAGCTTTCTCTTTAAAGAATGACCAAAGTAGTTTACCAAGAAGGAAAAGGTAACAATAAACAAATGTAAGCATCTTTAAATTTAAAATATCAAAGAGTAGCAAGCAGGAATCAAACCCTTGGCCTTGAAGGCAAAGGGGCACTCTGCTACCATTAAACCAAAGTGCTCACTTGAGCATGGGTTCACACATGTTTATTTATATATTTATTTCGAAAAATACTAGTGTGATACATAGTCGAAGGAGGAGAGCATGAATTCACGTGAACCCACTCCTTACTACCTAGATCCACCCCTGTTTGTATTATGCTTTAACCATTGGTGGCTTTAAATCAAAAGCCACATTTTACATAAAGGGAATGCTCCAGCATTCTTAACAACAAATCATTCTGCCAATTCTTCGACGTTGAAGAAGTATTGTTATTCCTCTTTCTTTATTTTCTTTCCTCTAATTTTAGAACTCCTTCTCTTTATTGTACTTTCTTTTATGTATAATTATTTACTCAAATATTTATTTAATAATATTAATATTATTTTATAAAATCATGTACTAAATAATTCGGTAAGAGAGACTAGTAAAGATGGAAATGGAGGCAGTAGGTTTCCGGCAGGGAGCTATCTCCGTCACAGTCTAGCCCCACCATCCCGACCCATTTAATTTTCTTCTGCCCTATCTACGCCTTTCTGCCCCATTATGTTAAGTTGCCTTCTATTTTTCCAACGTTAACTTTTGTCATTAACTTTTCCCTCTGTTCGCTTAACCCACCATGCCCACTATAAATTTTCTATGGAACTGTAGATCTCCCCCCTTCCCCGTTGCTTTCCCCGCTTAAGAGTCACCCCAACCCTCACATCTAAAGCTTCCCCCGTCCCATTGACATCCAGAGGTAAAATGTACTTTTTGACTTCAGCTACAGCTAACGACTGCTAATTTGGAATCACAATCTGTCAAAAACATATGCTATGGTGAAAGAAAATTCACCAATAAAAGAATTACAGAGAACTTAGCAATGTTTCCTCAAAAGTGCCATTCTTCAAATATGACACTTGGAGAAAGAACCTTATTCTTTTTAATAAAATGCACAAATAGAAAGGAAACAATGATTTGTCTGTTTAAGCACTGATACTAAGAAGGAAAATGTAGAGAAGAAGTGGACCTGTCTTGAACCCTCAGAGAGATAAGGATTCCGGTCTGTAATTGGTAGGAGTACATGCTTGAAGTTGGTGAAAGCATCTGCAGCTGAGCTGGCTTCAGATGCTTGGGCCTTAACAGATGCTGCAGAAATGAGCAACAATAAGTTTCTCAAGTCGAAACTTTTGAATGACAGAGAGAAGATGTGTCCACAGTGGTGTGATTGGATTAGCACTCTTTCATAGTCCTCAGAAAATGAGACATCAAATCACAAATGAAGATGTTGTTCTTTATGTAGCTAATATGTTCGATAAAACACCTCTGATAGGACACGTCCTCTCCCAAGAACTTGCATAAAGCAACAGAAAATCTTTATAAAACTAAAAGTTCCACATAACTTTCTAGCTTACACTTTTTTAAACAGAGTTGCCTCAGGTCCAAACAAGTTGGCAATATGAATCCTCACTGACCATGTTCATCATTTAAATTCATTTTGATCCAACACTATACAAATTAAAAAAAAAAACAGAAAGTACTAAAAATTCCCATTGGAAGGTACATTGTTCTAAACCAGAAATACAGATAACCACTTAGGAAAAAGATAAGGAGATGATTCATTCAACTATATTAGAGACCTTTTATACCAAATGCCCAATAAAAGCCATAGTTGGATGGTCAATTTTGCACTGAAGTTAAGTTAACTGGCCATAGCATAATAAAATTCATCTTTAGTGGAAGCACAATGAAGTTGGCTAATGGAGAAAGTTGCTGTTGAACAGTTAAAAGGTTTAAAAATTTACAACCACCAGAATTAAATTATTTCTTCTCAATAACCGCCATCAACAAATTGAACGCTTTCCAAATTAGTAAACTTTATCCACGAAAGACTTGGGGGGGGGGGGGGGGGGGGGGTGACAAAAACAAATTCAGCAATCTACTGAAATTCCAATTTCGCTTTAGTCATAAGTATATGGAGAACAGAGTAAAGGGTATTATTACCTTTGTGGCCGAATCTCAAATTCTTGGGAAAATTAGAGACCCTGCCCCTGCCCCTGCGAGTGTTAAGGTTTGGGGAAGAAAAAGAAAAACTCACCGAAGATAGAGAATTATAAGAAGATGAAACTGGGCGAGTTAAAATCGAGCTAGTGGAATGGGGATTTGAAGTATCAGCTGGGACTGTTAGCAAGTACTGAGCAAATGCCATGGATGAGTACTCGAGGTTTTTGGGATTGGACTCTGGACTCTGCGGATTTTGTGAAGTTGAGATCCAGAATATAGAGGATGGGAAGGAGTGTACATGATTAGAAATCCGCCCCTTTTTCACAAATTTTTGGGAAAAACAAGTATTCTTGAGAAAATAGTTTTCTAGATAAGAAACGTTTAACGTTAGATGAAATTTTAAAAAATGTTGTTATGTTACCAACAAAGTATGTGGTGCAGCGGATGGGGCGCTCCTACCTTGATCAGAGGTCTCGAGTTCGAGCTCTGGGTATAAAAAAATTATTAGTAGGGAGCGCTTCTCTCCGAATGGGTCCCACTCGGTGCGAATTCGGATATAGTCGTGCTCCAATACGGGTACCAGACATCAGGTTGGAAACCAAAAAAAAATATTGTTTGGTTCTCAATATTCCTTCCGTTTTAATTTGTGTGAACCGGTTTAACTAGATATAAAATTTAAGAAAAGCGAGAAACTTTTTAACTTGTGGTATAAAATAAAGCACATATATTTTGTGTGGTTATAAATCAACATAAAGGTAAATTGTTTCCAAATAAGAAAATGGGTAATTCTTTTTGGCACGGATTAAAAAGAAAATAGGTTCAAATAAATTGAAACAGAGAGAGAATTATTTATCAAGGGAGCTTCTTTTTTTCATTTTTTTCAGAATTTGGAATAACCATATAATGGTATATTTGTGAGAGTGACATGAATAACTTTAAATTTCGTGACACTTCTTTTGTCTTAAAAATATTCAAAAAATAGCAACATTGTTGGGAACATTGTAGAATAGCAGGTTAATTTTCACTTGAGACTTTCTAAGATGTGGAAAATAGCAATTAACCCTTCGAGGTTTTGAAAAGTGAGAGTTAGCTCCTTTATGGTATAAGTAAAGTGGCATCATGCTTAATTTTTGAAAAGTGATACTTCACTTGACTTAGAAATTATGTGTGCTTTCCCAATTCAAATTTGTTTGGGGCATAGTAGCAATTGTTATTGTTTGTATTTTTCTTTCATCGTGAAAAGAACAATTCATACTATTAAAAAAAAAATTATACTTTTCAACTCATTGCCTTAAGTTACTTAAAAACGTTATCTATTTATTATATAACATGTGCTGAGATTGTGTTTCTCCGAGAGTCACCAAGACTTTAGGTACTGTAGGCGTATTAAGGTGAAGGAGGTCGTGAGAGCAATGCGTAAGATGAGTCGGGGCAAAGCGACCGGATCAGACGAGATTCCAGTAGAATTTTGAAGGTATGTGGGTAGAGCAGGCTTGGAGTGGCTGACTGAGCTGTTTAATGTTATTTTCAAGACGAAGAGGATGCCAGATGAGTGGAGATGGAGTACGATGATCCCGATGTACAAGAATAAAGGGGACATCCAGAATTGTAACAACTATAGGGGTATTAAGTTACTAAGTCATACCATGAAAGTTTGGGAGAGGGTGGTGGAAGGGAGGATAAGGAGGGCAATGTATATCTGAAAACTAGTTCGGGTTCATGTTGGGTTGTTCTACTACATAAGCTATTCACCTTATAAGGAGGTTGGTGGAACAGTACAGAGACAGGAATAGGGATTTGCACATGGTATTTATTGATCTAGAGAAAGCGTATGACAAGATCCCTAGGGACATTCTTTGGAGATGCCTGAAGGTGAAAGGTGTGTCGGTAGCTTATATTAGGGCGATAAAGGATTTCTATGATGGAGCTAAGACTCGGGTTAGGACTGTGGGAGGTGACTCAGAGCCTTTTCGAGGGGAGGTGCCATGGTGTATGTTATTCGTTGATGATATAGTTCTGATTGATGAGATGAGAGGCGACGTTAATGAGAGACTAGAGGTATGGAGGCGGGTCCTGGAGTCTAAAGGTTTCAAGTTGAGTAGGACCAAGACAGAATATTTGGAGTACAATTTCAGCGATGTATCGGGGAAAACAGACGTGGAGGTGAGAATTGACTCGCAAGTCATCCCTAAAAGAGAGAGTTTCAAGTACCTAGGGTCAATTATCCAGGGAGATGGAGAGATCGATGGGGATGTCATGCACCGTATCGGGGCGGGGCGGATGAAATGGAGGCTAGCGTCTGGAGTCCTATGTGACAAGAAGGTGCCACTGAAACTTAAAGGTAAGTTCTATAGAGTAGTGGTTAGACCGGCCATGTTGTATGGGGCTGAGTGTTGGCCAGTTAAGAATTCTCATATCCAGAAGATGAAAGTAGCCGAAATGAGGATGTTGAGATGGATGTGCGGGTACACTAGGCTGGATAAGATTAGGAATGAAGATATTCGGGAAAGGATGGGCATGGCACCCATGGACGACAAGATGCGGGAAGCGAGGCTTAGATGGTTCGGGAACGTGAGGAGGAGGATCCTAGATGCCCTAGTTAGGAGGTGTGAACAATTGGCTTTGACAGGTACGAGGAGGGGTAGAGGACGGCCTAAGAAGTATTAGGGCGAGGTGATCAGGAAGGACAGAGCGCAACTTTAGATTTTCAAGAACATGGCCCTGGATAGGGAAGTGTGGAAGTCGAGCATTAGGGTTGTAAGTTAGAGGGTAGTTGAATATTTTTTCCTCGTTGTTCCGGCTAGTCTGATAGTGTTGTGTCTAGGACTGCTAGCGATTTTTATTTCATCACATTATTTTTATTTTTATTTCCAATTTTTATTATTACCATAATTATTGTCCTTCTACTTATTTGTTGTCTCTTACGGTGCTGATATTATTTGTCTGATTTCTGTTGTTGTTACAGATCTTTTGTCTCTAAGCCGAGGGTCTCCCAGAAACAGCCTCTCTACCCCTACGGGGTAGGAGTAAGGTCTTGATGAGTGGTGATTTTATCATTTATTCTAGTCTCTTTTCTTTAGTTTTTGTGTCCTTTAATTATAAAATGAGGTAATTTATGGTGTGCATTGCTAGATTTTCAGGTAAATGATGCCATGAAGAGAGTTGAATTTAATTGAAGTTGAATTGAGAAAAAAAAAGAGTTAAAAAGTGTAAATTCCTTCAGTGGTTCCGCATCTGCGCAACACTGCTTGCTTATGCGAGTGGAGGTCCGCATCTGCGCATATCACCAATTTCCCACTGTAACTGCATCTGCGGTTGACACTCCGCATCTGCGGAGTAGGCAGTTCCCCAGAGTTTGCGCATCTGCGGAAGGAAGTCCGCTTTTGAGGAACCGCACATGCGATGATTGTTCTGCAGATGCGGTCAACGGGCTTTAGCTAAGGACAGTGTTTCTATTTCACATTTTTTCGATTCCAAACCCACAAATACACGACCTAGCTCATTTGTAAAGTATCTTTGGCAAATCTTGGGCAGTTTTGGACCTATTTTGAGAGAAGAACACAAGTTTTGGAGCTAGGGTTCTTGCACACACACTTGAGTCTTGAAGATTTGAAGTTTTTGGTTGAGAATTTCTTACTCATTTATGCTCATTTTTTTATTTTCTTGCTTTGTATTGAATATCTAAGTGTGTAGTATTTATTCCAACACTTGAATCTTGTTTATGGAAATATTCATATTTAAAATATGGATTAAATATCTTGTTGTGCTTATGTATTAAACGATTTTTATTTATTATGAAGTTGACACGACCCAAAATCTCAATCGTCGTGATGGCGCCTATTTCGATACTAGGCAAGCCGACAATATCAATAACCCATAATTTCTTTTAAATACTAAAAATATAATAATTAAGTTTAAGAGTAAATCCCACAAACATTAGAAATAAACACACTCCCAAAATTCGGTGTCACTGAGTACATGAGCATTTATACATTACAAGTCTGGAAAAATCGGTCTATAATAATCCGAGACAAAATACAATAAACAAAAGGATAGGGGAGGAGAGACAAGGTCTGCAAAACATAGCAGCTACCTCCGAATCTCCGAAAAATCAACTGTGTAAAAGAATCAATGCCCACTGTGTTCGGGATCACCTGGATCTGCACACGAAGTGCAGGGTGTAGTATGAGTACAATCAACTCAGTAAGTAACAATAATAAATAAGAACTGAAGGCAGTGACGAGCTTCACAGCTAAGTCCAAATACAGTACTTTTCCACATAAAAAGGTAGGCATGCTCTCAAGTTCAACATTTAGAAATTCATAGTAATTTCATAACAAATTTGATTAAAACAGACAATAATATTTTTCCGAAATCTCCAAAAACAAAATAGTGATATATGACAGCTGAAATGCAGCAAATAATGAAATCAATGCATCCTCTCAAAGTAACAGTCACGCAGTCCTCCCATTCACTCCAACCTTATAGTCACTCTTTCCTCACAGTCACTCTTTTCTTACAGTCACTCATTCCTCACAGCCACTCATCACTCGGCACTCGCACTCAATAAGTACCTGCGCTCACTGGGGGGTGTGTACAGACTCCGGAGGGGCTCCTTAAGCCCAAGCGATATAACAAGCCAATCATGGCATATAACAATGAAATATGTTGCGGTGTGCAACCCGATCCCATATATATCCTCACAATTAGGCCCTCGGCCTCACTCAGCCATCACCCTCTCCAGTCTCTCGGGCTCAAGATGTCATGAAATCAGCCCAAAATGATAATATGATGCATCAATAAATAGCAACAGAGACTAAGATATGAAATGAAATGAATGATCATGATTGAGTATGAAATTTCAATTTGAACATATAATTCAACCACAGAAATGACCCCAGTGGGTGCCAACAATAACAACATATGCCTAAGCATGATTTTTAATACGAGTCTCAGCTCAATGTTTTCTAACACGTAGAGAATGTACGAATATCAACAGATTATTCAACTATACAGTCCCATGGAATTTGACCAAGTCACAATTCCTACGGTGCACGCCCACACGCCTGTCACCTAGCATGTGCGTCACCTCAAAACCAATCACATAACACATAATCTGGGGTCTCATACCCTCAGGACCAAATTTAGAATTGTTACTTACCTCAAACCGTGTAATTCTTTATTCCTCTATGCCCTTGCCCCATGAATTGGCCTCCGAAAGCCTCGTATCTAGCCACAATTAATTCGATTCAGTCAATACTAATTATTGTAATTAATTCCATAAGGAAATACTAATTTTCCAATAAAAATCCAAAATTCACTCAAAAATTACCCGTAGGGCCCATGTCTCGGAATCTGACAAAATTTACAAAATATGAATGCACATTCAACCACGAGTCCAGCCATACGAATTTCACCAAATTCCAATATCAACTCGACCCTCAAATCTTCAATTAAAGTATTTGAAGATTTCTACCATTTTTAACCCAATCTTTACCCATTTGAACTCAATAATCTTTCCATAAACCTTATTGGTATGTGTATGTATAAATAATACTCTAACACTCAAGAATTATACTTTTAATTACCCATCTTTACTCCAACCCGAAATTGAAGAATTGGGGAAATAAATTCTTATCTCTTTGAAGCCATAGCAAGATCCTTGTGAAATCTTCAAACTTTGAACAAGAATTGATGGATAAATAACTAAGTCTTCACTTTATCTCTCTAAAATGCTCTCACATCTCTTTAAAATGTCTGATTTTGGCTCAAACATGAGCTTCAAGGGCTATAAATCGAAGTTGGGTCGGGTCAAAAATTAGAAATAATGGAAGCTCCGACGCAGTTATGCGATCGCATAATAGGTATGTGGTCCGCATATCGGCCACATAATTTGGCCTCCAAAACTGGGCGTGACTGACCCAGTCTGCGATCATTATGCGGACCGCATACCTGTTCTGTTGTCGCATAAAGCACCACAGAATAGGTCTGCGGTCGCATAATGCACCGCAGATTTTCTTCAAATCTTTCCCCTCTCCCGATCTACCCTGTGACCATTATGCGATCCGTAAAGTAATTCTGCGACCATCATGCGGTCCGTAAAGTAATTCTGCGACCTCATAGTGGTCGCAGAAATGACTCTTTTCCGGCAAAATTTTCCTTTACACATCGGTACATTGTTCAACCTAAAAAGTCCGAGCCGCGGTGAGCAAGCTCGCCGTGATAAATTTCTATAATCTTTGTACTAATTGATCTACCTCGGCACCACAAAACCTTAATTTCCTTAGCAAAATTTCTCAGGGGTCGTTACACATGAGTTAACATCTGGTCAACCTTTTTAACGTAAATTCTAAACCTTGGAACTAAGTGCTCCAAATCATTCCAAAACCTCACCGGACCTAAATCAATTACCCCGGCAAGCCAAATAACAACCGTAAATCACAATTTGAGCAGTAAATGGGGAAATGGAATTGCAATAGTCAAAACGACAGACCGGTCATTATAGAAGTGAGTTATTGTTTTTTAATTATTTTTGTTCTTTAATGTTTCCAAAGATATTAGCTAACCTAGGACTCGCCCATTAACTTCGAATTAATTTTAGAAAAGATAATTTGGGGTTGGAAAAGATTAATTAACAAGAACTTGAGGCTTTAACCCTCACTTTATAGATTCTACCTAGGGATAAGATTGAATTACTTGTAGACATATTTGAGTGAGCTTAATCTCTTAGTTGTTTTTGGGATAATTCAGTTAGAAAATGTTGTAAGTATTTCGAAAAAGCTAATATAGANTTAATTAACTTAAACTCGCTCATATTTGTAAAATCGTAAAATACATTGGATCGTTACTTGAGTGTAATTCCCAATACATCCATGCTTATAGCTATTGATCATTTTATTTGCTTTCTAGGTTAGTTTATATTTCCACATTTAGTTATAATATTTTCACAATCATATTTTAAGTGTTTGGCTTAGCATAATAAGTGATAATTCTCTTACACGCCTAATCGCCTACATATTGCTCTCTGTGGGATTCGAACCCGACTCATAGTTAGATAAATTATATTGCATATGACCGTGTCCATTTACTTTTTAGTAGTGGATTTGGACGTCATCAAAATTGGTGTCGTTGCCGGGGAACAATTTGGCGTATTTAGGTTGTTTGAGAAATAAGCGTACGTGCTTTGGTCCAAACTTGTGAATATTTATGTAATTAGTTTTCTTATCTTTGTTTATCTTCTTGTTTGTTTCTTGTTTATTTTCTTAGTTTTAAAAAAAAGTGGCATCGTATAATGAAAATTGGTCGGATGGTAGTTGTTCATACTTTGATGACCCTTGTCCTTATTGTGGAGGACCACACTCTTGGCAAAATTGTTTAAATTCTCCCGGGGGCAGATTGTGTGCACAATAGCAAACCCATGAGTGGAGTATTTGTGATAAGTGTGGCCGTCAAAACGGCCATTGTGATAATTGTGCTTATTTGTCCTTCCCTTCCCCAAACCCGCACTATGATGATTTTACTTTTTGTGATGACAATTATAGGGATATGAAAGTAGAAAAAATTGAGCATGGTCAAAATGGAGAGTTCAATATCATGTTAGAATGCCTACTTGAAGGAGGAAACAAAGAGCAAAATGCCTTGGAAGAGCTTTTGGAAAATAGCCTGCAAAATGATTTGGCGCTTGAGAGGTTGAACTTGCAAATGGGAGAAATGCTTGAAGCTTTAGAGGTCCAAAAAGCCTCGAAAGTAAATGATAGACAAGAACCTTTCTTAGATGTTGAAGCCAAAATTCCTTCTTTTGCACTTGATCAAAATCAAGAAGAACTCTCAAATGCTCAAAATGAGAAAATGATGCTCATGTTGGAGGCCATTCTTGAAAATGAGGAGAAGCATAACTTGGCACTCGAGGACTTGAAACAAGTTTTGACTCAAAATGATGAGAATATCCTCACTTTGGAAGATCAAATGAAAATACTGGTTGAGGCTCACTATGCCCACCAACTTGAGAGTGTGGAAAGAAGTCAAGAAGAGTCCAACTTCGAGAAAGAATGTGAGCTTTATTTTGAGAAATCAAGAATTGAACATCCGCCAACCAAATCCATACTTGTTAGTGATGCCGAGAAAAATATGAAATTAGAGTCAACCGGTGTAATTGAAAATATGGTTGAAGTTGACTCTAGTTCGGGGGACCACAAGGATGTCAAATTTCGAGAAAAATTACAATATGGAGGCTTGATGTCACAATCCAAGCATTTCTCAATATTGGAGTTGTGTGGTGATATCGTTATTGAACTACACGAGTCAATGAGGGATTGCGAGGAGGAAAAGCAATGCCAAAAATTTTACAAGTTGAATGTACAAGAAGGCAAAATAACATTCCGCACATGAAAGCCAAGAAATGCAAAATGAAGAAATTAAAGTTTGGCTTGATCATCTACTTACCACCCCCACCGCTCGTGGTCACAAACTTGATTCCAAGTTAGGTGAACAATTCATATCTTCCAAATGGAGAGAAAAGTGGTAAAGTTGATTCGCGTCGTGCCACGAGTTTAAATGTGGCGCTTGGTGGGAGGCAACCCATCGTTTTCAAAATTTTTAGTCGTTTTTGAAATTTTCTTTTTTAGGATAGCTTAATATGTCATTGTTGACTAATCTACAAAATTTCAAATTTTTTGGAGTTGAATTAAGGAGTTTGAGGTATTGGAACAACCCAAAATAGTGGCTGCCCAAAATAATCCAGCTGAACTCTGATAAAACCGCACCTGCGAATAAAATCTCGCAGGCGTTCTCTCGCAGATGCGAAGTCACTGGATGCAGATGCGCCTTTTGCACAAGTGTGTGAGAATTAACGCAGAAGCGACTTCGCAGAAGTGCTTATTTCACCGCATGTGCGTAAATCGGGTAGGTTTAATGGACCAAGCCCTCATTTCATCAGGTTATACTCTAACTCTTTTTCCCCCAAACTCGAACTCCTCCATCTCTCACATAACTACTACTCAAATTCTCCATCGCTCTCAATTTTTACTGCTCTCACACAAGACAATCAGGTACTTATCAACACCCCTCTCTCTCAGCAGATCTCTTCTCAATTTTCTTCTTCTTTTTCTTCTTCACAATCATTCCCCACAATCCCGTTTTTTTTTCTTTTTATTTTATTTTATTATCAATGTTAGTTTTAGGAGTGAGGGACATTGGTTGAAAGTGTGTTTGTGTGTGTTGCTGCTGATGAAAAATAAAGTTTTTTGGGAAGTCTGAGTACCAAATTACATTGAAGAAGCATAGCATGATTTCTGTATGTAATGTGTTCCACAAATTGTCTGAAAGAAATTTTGTTGTTAAGTGCCTTAAAATCATGTTTAATCACATCGTGTAAACTTGTAGAGCGCAAATTTAAAAGTTTTGAGTATAAATTTTGAGCCAAAATGTGATTTAATTTGAATTAGAGTTGACAATTGCTGGGTTTTTGAAACCCTTGATGAACACCGCAGAAGCGGGCATATTGTCACAGCAGCGAGCTCGCACATGCGATACCTTTTCCACAGGTGCGAGGTTTGGCTAGCAGTGTAACGTCGCAGAAGCGACTTGTATTACGCAGAAGTGTAACCTCACCTGCGAGGCTATTTTCGCAGGTGCGAAAACTGGGCCGATTGGGCAATTCCATTAGCTTTGCAACTGGAGCTTCCGGAGCCCGTTTGGCTCGATTCGTTGGACAAATTGCATTGTTTTGCATTGCTTAACATGATTATAATGCACGACTAACTTGGTTTTGATTTTTTAGATACTTTAAGCTTCACAAATAGACCCGAACATGAACGAAAATGTGTCATTTAATCATGAAATTGAGGAAGAAGCTGTGGAACAATTTGACAATGAACGCTTCATGTCTGCTGATTGTCATCACCGGTATTATGACAACCTTCTCACAAAAATGATCGTGCTTGAAAAAGGGATCGCCGAGGATAAATTGGCCGAGCTGCTTCCAGAATTCTATGGCCGTCTACAAACCCCCGGCTCGTCGTGCTTCATGCCTACTCAGTGCAAAGCCAATGAGGAGTGGGTTCATGAGTTTTACGCTAATCTTAAGCATACAAACTTCGCCGACCCACAACTCACCATAAGAGGCAAAATAGTGAGGTTTGGGACTAAACAGATCAATGACATTCTAAGGCTTCCTGACCATCCACTTGAGCCGGTGCAAGAAAAGGATCATTGCAACAATGGAGAATGGCTTGTTTTTAAACTTTATCTCGCAGGCGTGAGAGCAAAGTGGGCCAATAAGAGAAAGGGTTTGAAGTCCATCGACTTCACAGTTGAAGCCAAAATGTGGCTCTACATAATTTGGAACAGAGTATCACCCTGTGGAAATGTTTCAGATGTCTCATATACCAGAGCCTTGATCATTGCATGCATACTAGACGGCATTCATGTGAATGTCAGCCACTACATCATGCAGGAACTGAAAGAGTATTTGCAGGACGACAGTTCAGGCTTGATGTTCCCTTCACTGATTACAGAGTTGTGCCGGGAGGCACATGTTGATATGCCTAGCACCGATCATTGGTTATCGGCTGGCAGACCCTTTTATCCATTGAGAGTAATGGGCGAGGGTAGTGTAGTAAAGAGTAAGAAGAGGAAAGTCACCACTGTTGCCGGACCAGAGTCATCCTCACAAGAAGCATTGCCTGAGGGACCATTCGGGATGTTGAACTCGTAGCTGGGCATCATCCGTGACTTAGTGTCACAGCTCCCTAGTGGACCCCCATACCCCCAGCCTTGGCCCGAGTATTTTACGAGGAAAGAAATGAAGACCTACTTGGATAACCAGAAGAAGCAAGAAGAGTCTCATGAGAAGTTGGCCGCTTCTGTTAGCAGACTCGAGGCAGCCTATGGCAGCATGGCGAAGGCACATGTAGATCTTCAGTCGAACTTACAAAAGGATAAAGTGAGAAATAAGAAGAAGGGCAAGTTTATGATAAAGATGTGGAGAGGCATCAAGGCCATCTTCAAATGGGGGCAGCCGAACAGGAAGATACCAGTTGAGGACGACGATGATAGTGAAGAGTATTCCTTCATGTCGAAGGCTGCTGGTGATGATGTTGATGATACCGATGATGATGAGGCGGAGAGTTCTTCGCGGCAGTGATTAGCCTTTCTCCGGCAGTCTGCTAGTCTAATGCAGACCTCAAGGAGACCCTCAAACTACTTTTATCTTATCTTGATATTGTGCAGTGAGGACACTACAGTGTTTTTAGTTGGGGGTAGCTTTAGGGAATACACTTTATTTGTACATTGATGCTTAATTTGTGCCTTTGTCGGGCTTATGCTTTTGTATGGATATTGTGTGCTCTTACCAGGCTTGTTTTACTATTGCATATCATGTGCTCTTGCCGAGCGTAGTTTGTGATTGGTGATATATTTGCGGATTAGTCGCTTTTGCTATTCTATTTTATTTTTCTTTCTTTATTTATTTTCTTCAGTAATTTTTAGTTTATGTTATTTTTGTTCCTTTAGTATTAGTTGCTTTTGTTATTTTATTTTTTTTAGTAGTTTTTAGTTATTTTTTTTTTATTTCGTTAGTGTTAATTTTATTTTCTTTAGTAGTTTTTAGTTTATATTATTTTTATCTCTTTAGTAGTATTTTCTTGGGTTTTCTTTATTCTACGGTTCTTTTCCGAGGAATATTTTTATGTTGAACTGGGTGACTTTTCCCTATGATGGATGGCGTGACGACTTTCTTGAGGGGTTTAGTCTTGTTTTGTTATGTGGAGACTTTTGGATTGTTTGATACTAATAAAATTAGTCTCTTGTATGTGAAGTGTGAATTAAGAATACCCCTCCAAATTTTAGTTTTAAATTGAAAAAGTAAGTTGCGTGGGGAAAAATAATTTTTGTGATAACTTTTTGGCTCATTTGGTGACTCTTTGCCTACTAGTTGACATGATATTGCTCTAAATGCTCTTATTAAGAAGTGAAACTGATACGTCTTGATTAGTTCATGTGCCATGTGTGTTAGTTTTTGTTAAAAATAATTTTTGTGTTTACTTCTATCATCTAGAACTTGCCCGGTTGGTCTTTCAATGCTAATGTTAATTATGTTTGGTTGGAGAGATGACCTTAGGCATTCTTTGTGATCCTTGAAAAAAGCCTCTTTAGCCTTTCGAGCCTACCATTGCATAAATATTATCACTAGTTTACCCCATTTGATCCTTTAACCTTTTCTTTGGCTACCTCATTACAAACCTTTACCCTTTTGTGAAATAATTTTCTCTTTTGAACCCGTCCCTCCTTGAATGTTAAGAATGAGGCTAAAAGCCTAAGTTGGCTGTGTTGGTTTTAATTTGGAAATTGGTAAGGTTGTACATTATGCGTAGAAATATATACCTCAAAGTTGATTATTTGAAGATACTCAAGCTCCAAAAGAAATTAGTTAGTATAAAAAAAAGTATGGAGTCTTGAGAAAATTAGAGAGTTACTTTAAGGTGGTTCTATTATGGTAACTAGATGTCAATAAGGGCTATGTGATTTAAAAAGAAGCAAAGTGCAAAAAGAATGACGAATGTGAGTAGTGTTCAAAGAGGATGTAGTCACTTGTATCTCAAATACTTATCCTGCCCTTCCCTAAACCTACATTATAAGCTTAAAAAGTCCTTATGGGATCTCCAACCGAATGTTTTTGAATAGGCGGTGAATTAAAATAAGGGCAAGCTTATGGCATGATATTTTGTAACACTTGAAATTCTTTGTTGAGAGTGAGTGTCTTTGTGCATTTGTCCCTTATGTTATTATTATAAATATAGTGATTTTGGGACTTTCTTTCTTGTGAGGGCACATGGATTATGATGGATTGGTGACATTGATATATTTCGAATTGTGTAAATTGAGCATATGTAGTACAAAAGTTCTTTTGAGTCACTTCTTGAGGCTTGGTTGTTGACACTTGATTATTTTGAAACCCTATTGCATTCTTGAAGTTGTTTTTAAATGAGGGAATTATTTGGTTGAGATTCACATACTTGAGCCTAATTATTAGTACCAACCAAATCCATAAGTATGATGCTTAATTGGAGAATGTGATTTGTGAATGATGGCGATACTACTTGTGCTTTAAATGGTAGAACCTCATTTAATATTTGGTTTTGATTTGCTTGAGGACAAGCAAAAGCTTTAAGTTGGGGGTGTTGATGAGTGGTGATTTTACCATTTATTCTAGTCTATTTTCTTTAGTTTTTGTATCCTTTAATTATAAAATGAGGTGATTTATGGTGTGCATTGCTAGATTTTCAGGTAAATGATGCCATGAAGAGAGTTGAATTCAATTGAAGTTGAATTGAGCAAACAAAAGAGTTAAAAAGTGCAAATTCCTTCAGTGGTTCCACATCTGCGCAACACTGCTCGCTTCTGCGAGCTCGCTTATGCGAGTGGAGGACCGCATCTGCGCATATCACCAATTTCCCACTGTGACTGCATCTGTGGTTGACAATCCGCATCTGCGGAGCCGTTGTTGCTGCGTCATGTCCGCATCTGCGGAGTAGGCAGTTCCCCAGAGTTTGTGCATCTGCGAAAGGAAGTCCGCTTTTGCGGAACCGCACCTGCGATGATTGTTCTGCAGGTGCGGTCAACGGGCTTCAGCTAAGGACAGTGTTGCCATTTCACATTTTTTCGATTCCAAACCCACAAATACACGACCTAGCTCATTTGTTGTCATGACCCAAAATTCTACCTCAGGCGTCGTGATGGCACTTAGTCTCTAAGACTAAGTAATTACAATTCAAGCCATTTTTGTTTTTAAAATAGAAACTAACAGCGAAAGAAATATGAATATAACAACCTCCCAAGACTGGTAGTACTGAGTCACGAACTCTAACTGAATACATAAAGTTATCTCGAGGATCGAATGTACAGTACTGATCGAATAAGAAATCAACAGTACAATAAAATGGAAAGATTCCAAGGGACTGCAACGATTAAGCAGCTCTACCTTGAATCCTTATGATCCCGCTTCACTCTGCCCAAGTTCGCTATCTCCAATACATGGCTCTGCACAAAAATATGCATAAGTGTAGTATGAGTACACCACGGTCGGTATCCAGTAAGTATTAAGACTAACCTCAATGGAGTAGAGACGAGGTACAATCAAGACTCACTAGTTAAATAATCTGTGCAATATAGCATACGAAAATAATAGAAAACAAATAACAATAAGGGAAACACCAATCAACTAGTGATTTAAACATCAAGGCAACAGGAACATCATAAATACTACTCAACGAATAATAGGCACAGGTACAACCAATTAATCAAGTCCCTTCAAAATATACATCTTTTATCTATAAGTCTTTCAATGAAAGTCTCTAGAATATAATCCTTTTCAATAAATATATCTCAAATATACTTTCTTCAAATAAATATATCTTTCAAATAGAATTCTTTCAAATAAATCTCTTCTGAATATAATTCTTTCCAAGTAAATATCTTTCGAATATAATTCCTTCAAGTAAATATCTTTCAAATATAATTCTTTCAAGTAAATATCTTTCAAATATAAATCTTTCAAGTAAATAACTTTCAAATATAATTCTTTCAAGTAAATATCTTTCAAATATAAATTCTTTCAAGTAAATATCTTTCAAATATAATTCTTTCAAGTAAATAACTTTCAAATATAATTATTTTAAGTAAATATCTTTCAAATATAAATTCTTTCAAGTAAATGTCTTTCAAATATAATTCTTTCAAGTAAATAACTTTCAAATATAATTCTTTCAAGTAAATATCTTTGAAATATAATTCTTTTAAGTAAATATCTTTCAAATATAATTCTTTCAAGTAAATAACTTTTAAATATAATTTTTTGAAGTAAATATCTTTCAAATATAATTCTTTCAAGTAAATAACTTTCAAATATAATTCTTTCGAATAAATATCTTTCAAATATAATTCTTTCAAGTAAATAACTTTCAAATATAATTCTTTCGAATAAAAGTCACCATGTGACGCCTCATTTAACTTTCATGGCGTGAGAAATATATTCAACACATCACATCAAATGGCACGACAATACCTTCGTGCACTTGTCTCATTCTCACCCCGTAGATCAAATCAATTGGCACGACAACACCCTTCGTGCATTTAAATCTTTCTCACAGTACATACATACAACAGTACCAACTAAGCGGGAGAAGTGCCAATAACATTAAAAAAAGAATAAAGTAGAGACACACAGGAAGCAACAACGACTACAAGTCACATAGAAAATATAGGTGCACAATAACATCTCAAGATAAAGGCATGAATGTATACACAACAAACAATATCACAATATAATGTATGTCTCTCGTCCTCTCCTGCGCGGAAACACCCTTCGTGCTATGCGTATATGATAATATAAAAATAATTATACGGTATCACCCTTCGTGCTTTTACTCTCATCCTCACCTGATAATCTAAATGAAACGACACGTCATCACCCTTCGTGCTTTTACTCTCATCCTCACTTGATAATATAAATGAAACGGCATGGCATCACCCTTCGTGCTTTACACTCTCAATGGCAGGGCATCACCCTTCGTGCTTTACACTCTCCCTCACATGATAATATAATTCAAATGGCACGACATCACCCTTCGTGCTTTACACTCTTCCTCACAAAGCATATGTATATCATTAACAAGCAAGGTAGGAAGTATAAATAACGTCAAGGAGAGTGTTTAATCCACAATACAATACAACAATTCATATCACAATTTGCCACTGACCACAATCAAGTTTCCAATATGTAGCAGAATCAATACATTTCTCAATAAATAGCCCAAGGGTCCACATTCTTGATAATTATATTAACTCCTCAATTTAAACTTATTTAATAAACATTTGCAGATAAGGATTCCATCATGAATTTAGTTCCAAGAAACATATCAAATCAACAAACACACGGAATTCACATAAAATCCAAATAACAATAACACCAAATTATTATATAAAACACAAACTTGACAATTAAGGAATGCAGCATGATAACTCAAGTATTTACTAGGGCCAACAATTATCCAATTTAATACATAAAGATGCCTAAAACTTTAAACCAATTAAATTTGTACATATAAGCACGAGCACGTACTTGACACCTCGCGTACACGGCTTCCAACCACACAATTTCCACATAAGACTCGATGCCTAAGGGGTAATTCCCCCACTCGAGGTTAGGCAAGATACTTACCTCTTTGAAGTTATGCCGATATTCCAAAATCGCCTTCTTGCTTGAATTGACCTCCGAACCTCTCAAATCCAATCGATTTGCTTGAAAATCCCACAAGGAATAGCTCAAAACCGAGCTCTACAAGTCAAAATGTGATAAGAATGGCCTAACCCTCGATTTGGAAAACTTATAATCTGCCCAGGTCTGAAAGCATCGCGAACGCGGAGAAAGTCTCGCGTTCACGAATAAGGAAGGCAAGGCTGTCCAGAAAAACCCTTCGCGAATGCGAGGGAAGGAGTGCGAATGCGAAGAACAAGGGATGGAACCTATGCAAACGCGAGACGTTGAACGCGAACACGAAGAAGAAATATGAGGCTGCCATGAAGAGCTTCGCGAACACGAGTGGCTAATTGCGAACGCGATGGAGGAAAAAGGCAAACCTTCGCGAACGTGAGAAGTTGAACGCGAACGCGAAGAACAAATATGGGGTGGTCTCGCATTCGCGAAAAAGAACACCAGAAGACAGAACAACAGTTCAAAATAGGAGGGAAATGACCTGTAGCCCATCCGAAAATCACCCGAGGCTCCCAGGACCTCAACCAAACATACTAACGCATCCTATAACATCATACGAACTTAGTCGAACCTTCAAAGCACCTTAAACAACACCAAAAACATGAATTACACACCGATTTAAGCCTAATGAACTTAGAAATTTCCGAATTCCACAAACGGCGCCGAAACCTCCCAAACCACGTCCGAATGACCTCAAATATTGCAAACAAGTCAGAAATGGCACAAAGAAGCTATTCCAATTTCCATAATAGAATTTCGAACCCGATATAAAAAAGTCAACCCTCCGATCAAACTTCTCAAAAAATCATCTTTCGCCATTTCAAGCCTAATTTCACTACAGACCTCCAAATAATTTTCCGGGTACGCTCCTAAGTCCATAATCACCATACAGAGCTATTGACATCATCAAAATTCCATTCCGTAGTCGTTTTCTCAAAAGTCAACTCTCCGGTTTACTCTTTATATTTAAGCTTCTAAATAAGGATTGTTCTTTTAATTTAATTCTGAATCTTCAGTAATTCAAACTCGACCACACCCGCGGGTCATAATACATATTGCGAAGCTGCTCGAGACCTTAAGTCACTGAACGAGGCGTTAATTCTTAAAATGACAAGTTGGGTCGTTACATTCTCCACCTCTTAAACAAACGTTCGTCCTCGAACGTGTTAAGAATTATTCTGAGGTTATCAAATTGATGATTTTACTTTTACACATATACTCCTGGTTGATCCCACATTACCGTATTTGAGATAAGCCTGACAACACCATCTCAATTGAGATTATTTCTTTTTTCTATATTTGTAAACTTTAAGACCAATTTCTTACACTCCAAACATTTCCAAAAAGCCTGATTTTCATAACAACGCATGGTATTAGTCTCAACTGGCTATAGAAACTCATGCCTATACACACATCAATTTTTTTTGATAGTGTTGAAGTACTTCGAAATTTTATCGGGGTGTTACATTCTCCCCCACTTAGGATCATTCGCCCTTGAATGAGAAGTAGAGTCCGCTCTCAAACACATAACATAACTTATCTCTTCTTTCGCACGTCTCAATCCCCCAAATTTTACTAACTTCCAAATTTTACAAAAATTTTGGCAGAGTCTCCCCTGTAAATGTGGCCTATCCACCTTCCAGAGTAACACCAAAACAACTACTAACAACAGATCCACAACCCAACAAAGCACCACAATGTATATATCAATAACATTAATCTCAGCATTACTAGCACCGCATTATCATAATGATATCAGGATATGAAGCACATCATATGTATGCCCATCACCACATCTCTGGTCTTAATAGTTGCTCATAATCGATTACAACATTGCCAATTAACCTCATATTAACCAAAACCTCGTTTCGAATGTTTTTACAACACTGACAGCAAAATGTGAGGCATGAAGACCTCATAAATATTTACCCGACTTAACGAGTCACATTTAACGTCACCTGGGCACTCACCTTGTAGGCTAAAACTCAATAATTACAGCACAATTATGGCACAGAAACACATAAAAAAATTTATCACATAAGCCTATCTGGCATAACTCTCTATTAATACTATAGTACAAATTAAACTTCACAAAAGGAGAATTTAAATCATAAATATTTCACCACAAGGACTTCGTCCTTATATAACCTCCACCGCGGCTGTAGCCCGGTTTAAATATTTCACATCATATCAAAATACGAGGATCTCGTCCTCAACTCTGAATCACAAGTATTTTGCACATTGTGCCAATTGACATTTTCAATTTCCTTTCTTCCTTATTTTCAATAAATTTCGTAAACACATAATGAACCCTCATACCGGTAGGGCACAAAATTCATAAAAAAAAAATTAGAATCAATTATTCCGAAACACATAAAACCCACTGTAGTGAATAATAAAAATTACTTTTGGACTTATAGCCCTCAATGGTGCACAAAAATAAAAATGACAGACACGGGCTCACATCTTCAAATCTCCCAACATGGATAAACATATAAGTAGATCACACAATTACGAAGCTCACCCATAAGAGGAGCATAATAGGAGGACTCACCTCAGTATTCAGAACCGAATCAAACTAACGGAAAATATCCTTTTATAACAGAATTAGGATTGTACCTGTAACGACACCATCTGGTGTATCGGCCTCAGCTAAAATCATAGTGATTATATCAACGGGTCGTGCCTCCACCTCTTAGGCGCCCTCTACCCGCTACCTCTAACTGACCATGCACGTGGAGTATTAACTGGAATAACCACTGTAAGAACCCTGTGCCGATGGTGCATTAAAAGAACTTATTGTAGCACCTCGAATATTTTGAAATTATTGTTGTGACCCCGCTGGTTCTGAAATGTAGAATTATTAAGGACGTAGGAATACCGCAAGCCCCAACATCATCCCATACACATCTCATCCCTTAATCATATACAAGTTTCGGAGAACTTTTCATTACCACGTAAATACATCTCAGGCCAAAACTAATATAATACATGACCCCGCAATTTGATCGTTGATAGTGGACTCCCCCCCACTTGGCGTGAAGACATAGGACACATGCCGATGATCCACAATACTAACCTTCATCGGTCATAAGACACCTCAAGCCATTTATTTGGCGTATGTCACCCGCGTGACAGTTACACTCGCTTTCTCCAGTGCCTTGGCTGCCAGTATCTACCCTTCGCTAAATAAAAATCCCATACGAACTACATAGTCTCTAATACCACCAACTATCTTCATATCTACATCCACCCCGTGACCCTACCATGATTGTGACGATTAGGCAATTAATTAAACATTCTTAAGATCATACTTATCAACCAGATGTCAGAACCTGCTGCACCCCCATGTGCACAATTGAATGATCTCTAAATACTTCCGCATCCTCGATCTGGACGACACGTTGTAACAATGGTTGAACAAACCTGGCACCCTTATAACCCCTTTGTAGTATCACAAACCATTGATGCATAGTCGATACTGAGTGCGCAATTTCATACACGAGTGGATGAAAAAGAACATAAGATATATGGTTCAAGATGAATAAATGTTGCACGATAAGGAATGAAAGAAGTGAATTCTTCCTACTAGCTTTGTACCCCTCGAAGATAAGTACAGACGTCTCCGTACTGATCCGCAAGACTCTACTAAACTCGTTCGTGACTCGTAGAACCTATGAACCCAAGGCTCTGATACCAACTTGTCACGACCCAAAATCCCACCTCAGGCGTCGTGATGTCACTTAGTCTCTAAGACTAAGTAAGCCGATTTTAATTACAATTCAAGCCATTTTTTTTAAAAAAAATAGAAACTAACAGCGGAACAAATATGAATATAACAACCTCCCAAGACTGGTAGTACTGAGTCACGAACTCTAACTGAATACATGAAGTTATCTCGAGGATCGAATATACAGTACTGATCGAATAAGAAATCAACAGTACAATAAAATGAAAAGACTCCAAGGCACTGCGATGACTAAGAAGCTCTACCTTGAATCCTTATGATCCCGCTTTACTCTGCCCAAGTTCGCTATCTCCAATACCTGACTCTGCACAATAATGTGCAGAAGTGTAGTATGAGTACACCACGGTCGGTACACAGTAAGTATCAAGACATTACCTCAATGGAGTAGAGACGAGGTACAGTCAAGACTCACTAGTTAAATAATATGTGCAATATAGCATACGAAAATAATAGAAAACAAACAACAATAAGGGCAACACCAATCAACTCGTGATTTAAACAACAAGGCAACAGGAATATCATAAATATTACTCAACGAATAATAAACACAAATACAACCAATTAATCAAGTCCCTTCAAAATATACATCTTTTATCTATAAGTCTTTCAATGAAATTCTCTAGAATATAATCATTTTCAATAAATATATCTCAAATACACTTTCTTCAAATAAATATATCTTTCAAATAGAATTCTTTCAAATAAATCTCTTCTGAATATAATTCTTTCCAAGTAAATATCTTTCGAATATAATTCCTTCAAGTAAATATCTTTCAAATATAATTCTTTCAAGTAAATAACTTCCAAATATAATTCTTTCAAGTAAATAACTTTCAAATATAATTTTTCAAGTAAATATCTTTCAAATATAATTCTTTCAAGTAAATAACTTTCAAATATAATTCTTTCAAGTAAATATCTTTCAAATATAAATTCTTTCAGGTAAATATATTTCAAATATAATTCTTTCAAGTAAATAACTTCCAAATATAATTCTTTCAAGTAAATAACTTTCAAATATAATTTTTCAAGTAAATATCTTTCAAATATAATTCTTTCAAGTAAATAACTTTCAAATATAATTCTTTCAAGTAAATATCTTTCAAATATAATTCTTTCAAGTAAATAACTTTCAAATATAATTCTTTCAAGTAAATATCTTTAAAATATAATTCTATATAATTCTTTCAAGTAAATAACTTTTAAATATAATTCTTTCAAGTAAATATCTTTCAAATATAATTTGTTCAAGTAAATATCTTTCAAATATAATTCTTTCAAGTAAATAACTTTTAAATATAATTCTTTCGAATAAAAGTCATCATGTGACGCCTCATTTAACTTTCATGGCGTGAGAAATATATTCAACACATCACATCAAAAGGCACGGCAATACCTTCGTGCACTTGTCTCATTCTCACCTAATATATATATGTAGATCAAATCAATTGGCACGGAAACACCCTTCGTGCATTTATATCTTTCTCACAGTACATACATACAACAGTACCAACTAAGTGGGAGAAGTGCTAATAACATTAAAAAAATAATAAAGTAGAGGCATACAGGAAGCAACAACTACTACGAGTCACATAGAAAATATAGGTGCACAATAACATCTCAAGATAAAGGCATGAATGTATACACAACAAACAATATCACAATATAATGTATGTCTCTCGTCCTCTACTGCGCGGAAACACCCTTTGTGCCATGAGTATATGATAATATTAAAATAATTGCACGGCATCACCCTTCGTGCTTTTACTCTCATCCTCACCTGATAATATAAATGAAACGGCACGGTATCACCCTTCGTTCTTTACACTCTCAATGGAACGTCATCACCCTTCGTGCTTTACACTCTCCCTCACATGATAATATAATTCAAATGGCACGGCATCACCCTTCGTGCTTTACACTCTTCCTCACCAAGCACATGTATATCATTAACAAGTAAGGTAGGAAGCATAAATAATGTCAAGGAGAGTGTTTAATCCACAATACAATACAACAATTCATATCACAATTTTCTACTGACCACAATCAAGTTCCAATATGTAGCATAATCAATACATTTCTCAATAAATAGACCAAGGGTCCACATTCTTGATAATTATATTAACTCATCAATTTAAACTTATTTAATAAATATTTGTAGATAAGGATTCCATCATGAATTTAGTTCCAACAAAAATATCAAATCAACAAATACACGGAATTCACATAAAATCCAAATAACAATAACACCAAATTATTATATAAAACACAAACTTGACAATTAAGGAATGCAGCATGATAACTCAAGTATTTACTAGGGCCAACAATTATCCAATTTAATACATAAAGATGCCTAAAACTTTAAACCAATAAAATTTGCACATATAAGCCCGAGCACGTACTCGACACCTCGCGTACACGGCTTCCAACCACACAATTTCCATATAAGACTCGATGCCTAAGGGGTAATTCCCCCACTCGAGGTTAGGCAAGATACTTATCTCTTTGAAGTTATGCCGATATTCCAAAATCCCCTTCTTGCTTGAATTGACCTCCGAACCGCTCAAATCCAATCGATTTGCTTGAAAAACCCACAAGTAATCACTCAAAACCGAGCTCTACAAGTCAAAATGAGATAAGAATGGCCTAACCCTCGATTTGAAAAACTTATAATCTGCCTAGGTCTGAAAGCATCGCGAACGCAGAGAAAGTCTCGCGTTCGCAAAGAAGGAAGGTAAGGTTGTCCAGAAAAACCCTTCGCGAACGCGAGGGAAGGAGTGTGAACGCGAAGAACAAGGGACAAAACCTACGCAAATGCAAGACGTCGAACGCGAAGAAGAAATATGAGGCTGCCATGAAGAGCTTCGCGAACGCGAGTGGCTAATCCCGAACGCGATGGAGGAAAAAGGCAAACCTTTGTGAACGCGAGAGGTTGAACACGAACGCGAAGAAGAAATATGGGGTGCTCAGCAGTAACACTTCGCGAACGCGAGATACTCTTCGCGTTCGCGAAGAAGAACACCAGAAGACAGAACAACAGTTCAAAATAGGAGGGAAATGACCCGTAGCCTATCCGAAACTCACCCGAGGCCCCCGAGACCTCAACCAAACATACCAACGCGTCCCATAACATCATACAAACTTAGTCGAACCTTCAAAGCACCTTAAAAAACACCAAAAACATGAATTACACATGGATTCAAGCCTAATAAACTTAGAAATTTCCGAATTCCACAAACGGCGCCGAAACCTCCCAAACCACGTCTGAATGACCTCAACTTTTGCACACAAGTCAGATATGGCACAACGAAGCTATTCCAATTTCCATAATCAAATTCGAAACCCGATATAAAAAAGTCAACCCTCCGATCAAACTTCCCAAAAATTTATCTTTCGTCATTTCAAGCCTAATTCCACTACAGACCTCCAAATATTTTTTCGGGCACGCTCCTAAGTCCATAATCACCATACATAGCTATTGACATCATCAAAATTCCATTCCGAAGTTATTTGCTCAAAAGTCAACTCTCCGGTCTACTCTTTACATTTAAGCTTCTAAATTAAAATTGTTCTTTTAATTTAATGATGAATATTCAGTAATTCAAACTCAACCACACCCGCGGGTCATAATACATATTGTGAAGCTGCTCGAAACCTTAAGTCACTGAATGAGGCATTAATTATTAAAATGACAAGTCGGGTCGTTATATTTGTAAAGTATCTTTGGCAAATCTTGGGCAGTCTTGGACCTATTTTGAGAGAAGAACACAAGTTTGGGAGCTAGGGTTCTTGCGCACACACTTGGGTCTTGAAGATTTGAAGCTTTTGGTTGAGAATTTCTTACTCATTTATGCTCATTTCTTCATTTTCTAGCTTTGTATTGAATATCTAAGTGTGTAGTATTTATTCCAACACTTGAATCTTGTTTATGGAAATATTCATATTTAAAGTGTGGATTAAATATCTTGTTGTGCTTATGTATTGAACGATTTTTGTTTATTATGAAGTGAGTTATTGTTTCTTTAATTATTCTTATTCTTTAATGTTTCCAAAGGGATTAGCTAACCCTAGGACTCGCCCATTAACTTCGAATTAATTTTGGGAAAGATAATTTGGGGTTGGGAAAGATTAATTAACAAGAACTTGAGGCTTTAACCCTCACTTTATAGATTATACCTAGGTATAGGATTGAACTACTTATAGCCATATTAGTGTGTGCTTAATCTCTTAATTATTGTAGGGATAATTCAATTAGGAAGTCTTATTAGTCTTCGAAAGAAGCTAATATAGAATTATTACCCGAGACTAATTAACTTAAACTCGCTCATATTTGTAAAACCGTGAAATACATTGGATCGTTACTTGAGTGTAATTCTTAATGCATCCATGCTTGTAGCCATTGATCATTTTATTTGCTTTCTAGGTTAGTTTATATTTCCGCAATTAGCTATAATATTTTCACAATCATATTTTAAATATTTTGCTTAGCATAATAAGTAATAATTCTCTTACACGCCTAATCGCCTACATATTATTCTTTGTGGGATTCGACCCCTACTCATAGTTGGGTAAATTATATTGCATGCGACCGTGTCCATTTACTTTTTAGTAGTGGATTTGGACGTCATCAGGTCTGTGTACACTCTACTCTCCCCAGACCCCACTAGTGGGATTATTATTGGGTTGTTGTTGTTGTTGTTGTTGTTGTTGTTGTTGCTGAGATTGTGATTGCCTTTTATTGAATATCTGAGCAGTATAAGCCAGTAGGTAGGCTAGAAAATATCTTTTCCTAATTAAGCTACTTCTGTACGTGTGCTTGCTCATACAATTAAGAAGACATTGTGATCATTTCTTTCAATATTGCAATCTGTTGGCCCAAGTAAAGTTTGTTTTCATGATTGACAAAGGAACTCGAGCATGAACCAGGTCCATACACAGTGTACACAGACACGGAAAGATTCGAGCATAAGGGATGCACGTAAAGGAGATAATATTAAGTTGTTATATCTAATATCTCCTGATCGAAAAAGTTGCATAAATGATAAAGAGAAGGACTCCTTACTCGAAGAGAACTCTATCCTAGATAAGGGAGGAGTTAGAAGTTGAAGATAACTAGAAATATTCCACCATGGAAGAGTATAACATTAGAACTCTAGTTATTTCTACTAACTCTATAAATTGCATGATGTTCTCATTCTACAGGTACGTACAAATGCTGAAGTTAAACGTGAGCTGAGAGAAAAATAGCAAGGCATTTTGCAAATAGTTCTTGTGTGATTCAAGTGTGCAAATCTGAAGATACATGAACCAGATAGAAGAACCAGTTCCGGGTGTCTATCTTTTATTCTAGTTCAATTGTAGTAGGGCTTTTAAAATTGTACCTTTCAGCTTTATCTAGAGGCAAGTGTATTAGGTACTCTGAGTATTCAAGTTAGAGTTAACTTGAAGTTATCGCAACAGTTAGATGTTGGTTGCCACAACGAGATTAGAGGTAATCCTTAGGTTTACAAAGAGTTTTGCAAATGCTATTTTGGCTCAGTGATTTAGTGAAGTGTTGGGGAAAATCCTACTGAGTAGTAGGTCGTAGTTGTTTCACCTTTTGAGCCGGGTGTTTTCCACGTAAAAATACTTGTGTTCTTTACTTTCCGCGTTTACTATTTCTGCAACAGTAGTATAAGGAACATTTAGAAGAACCAGGTCCTTCTATAATCAGTGCACGCGAAAATTGGACACCACACAAATCACCCCCCCTATTGTGTGGCATTGAAGTATAAAACATCAATTGGTATTAGAGTGGGTTATCCTTGAAGAGGCTAACACCTTAGGAGAAGATCAAGATGAGTGCACCACCTGGAAACTGGGAAGGGCAATCCACTGCTAGGCCACCACTCTTTAATGGCCAGTACTACTCTTGGTGAAAAAACAGGATGAGAGATCATATTATAGGAGAGGACTATGAGCTATGGGACATTGTCACTGATTATCCACTGGCTACCTTAAAGATAAATGCTGAAGGAGTAGAAGTGCCAAAGATACGAGCGGATTGCACTGCTGAGGACTTGAAGAAATGGGAGAAGAATGTTAAAGCCAAGAAATGGCTTGTTTGTGGACTTGGTCCAGATGAGTACATTAGAATCCAAAGTTGTACTGCTGCTAAACAAATTTGGGACACATTGCAAGTGGCTCATGAAGGAACACCTCAGGTGAAGAGATACAGAGGAACTCTACTGTATTCTCAATATGAGAACTTTGCTATGAAGGAAGGAGAAACCATTCAAGAGATGTATACAAGGTTCACTACACTAACAAATGAACTAAAGTCTCTTGGAAGAATTATTCCTGAAGAAGATAGAGTTAAGAAGATACTGACTAGGGTTTGCCTATCTCTTGGGAGAGCAAAATCACTGTCATTCAGGAATCAAAGAATATGACCACTCTTCCACTGGATGAATTAATTGGAAATCTCATTGCCTATGAATTTAGGAGACAAACCATGAAAATGAATGTACCTAAGAAGGAAAGGAGCTTGAAACTCAGAATCACTGAAGGTTCCGATCTAGAAGATGATGAAATAGCTATGATCACCAAGGACTTCAAGAAGTACATGAGAAGAGGAAAAGGTCCTTCAAGAAGTGGAAGTTATAGAAAGTCAAAAGCTCCCGAGAAGCAAACAAATGATGACTGCTACAAGTGTGGAAAGACTGATCACCACATCAAGAACTGTCCTTTATGAGAAATTGAATGGAAGAAGGAAAGAGCTGAACGAAGGAACAGGTTCAACCCAAGAAAAGCAACAACAAAGGATCAACCAAGGCCATGGTCGCTGCTTGGGGAGAAAGCTCAGATGAAATCTCAGATGATGATGATGAGGATGAACAAGCACTTATGGCCATTAGAGAATCTGATGAAGGAACTGAGGTAAGTGTAACTCATCTCAAAGACAAGATTAATTTGTTGTCTAAAGAAAGTTTATCTGAGTTACTTCTACAACTAGTTGATGAATCTGAGGATGTAAACAATGAAAAGGAACAGTTTGTCTAAAGAATGTGTGATTTTGAAGGCTAAGTGCAAAAACCTGGAACTTAGGGTTAGTGAAACTGTAAGTGAAAATACAGTGTTGAAGAACTAGGTTCATGCACTTGACTCAACTGCCCTAGATCTTAGATCAGAAAATCTAAAACTGAAATTAGAAACAGGTAAAAAGACAGTCGATCACACACAACTCACTCTAGAAGAAAATATAAGAAAAATGAAAGATGTGTTGTATAAAAGGGATGAGTAGGTAAGAATCCTAAATGAGGATCTAAGCAAGGTCAAGCATGAGATAGACAGAACTTGTAAATGGAACAGGTTCTCCGATGCACTTTCATGGCTATACGAATACCATAGTAGCAACAGAAGAGAACTTGGCTTTGGGAACCTGGCACCTAAGTGGGATCCCAAAAGCAAGTACCTCACACTTCCTGAGAACAAGATTTGCATACACTGTGGTAAAACATATCACTATAAAAGTGAATGCACTGCAAAAATAAAATGCAAGTCAAAAGAACAAAGAATTTGTTCAAGGAAAGAATAGGCTACCGAGTTGGGCTAAAAAGAATTTGATTCATCTTTTTGCCTATAGAAAGGGACCCAAACTAGTTTGGGTTCCTAAGACTAACCCCTTATTTCTTTTTGCAGGCCCAAGTGAAGGAGAGCAGCCAAATATGGTACATGGATAGTGGCTGCTCAAAGCACATGACATGAAGCAAGAACCAATTCCTTTCACTTGAGGACCTTAAAGGAGGTAATATCTCCTTTGGAAATGGGAAGAAAAGTGAGATCATTGGGGTTGAAAAAGTAGGTAAAACTGATTCTCACTCTATTGAGAACGTCTACTTGATAGATGGACTGAAATACAGTCTTATAAGTGTATCACAATTGTGTGATAGAGGTAACATGGTAGCATTCACCTCTACAAAATGCTTTGTGATTAATCTTACCACTGACAAGAAAGTTTTGCAGGGAAAAAGAGTGAACAACATATATATTGTAGATCTGTCCACACTTTCAGAAAATAAACTTACTTGCTTAAGTGTATTGGATAATGACCCCCTCCTTTGGCACAAGAGACTTGGACATGCCAGTCTAAGTCAACTCAACAAACTAGTCTCTAAGGACTTGGTGATAGGGCTGCCTAATATTAAGTTCAAGGAAAATAAAGTCTGTATGTCTTGTGCAGGGGGGAAGCGGGTAAGATCTTCTTTCAAAATCAAGAAAGTGGTAAGCACAACTAGAATGATGGAACTGGTCCATATGGATCTTTGTGGATCAATGAGAATATTGAGCAGATGTGGTAAGAGATATGTGATGGTGCTGGTTGATGATTACTCTAGGTTTACTTGGACATTATTTTTAACATCTAAAGATGAAGCATTTGACACGTTCATTTCTTTTGTTAGACAATCTCAGAAACAGCTAGGTAATCAACTTGCATGGTACTGAATTTGAGAATGCTAAATTTACTGAATTTTGTGATGAGCATGGCATAAATCATAATTTTTCTGCTCCTAGGACTCCACAACAAAATGGAGTAGTTGAAAGAAAGAATAGGACATTGGAAGAAATGGCTAGGACTATGCTTTTTTCTAGTAAACTGTCCCATAGCTTCTGGGAAGAAGCTGTGAACACTGCTTGTTACATCATAAATAGGTGCATGACTATACCTCTTATTGAGAAGACTCCCTATGAGTTACTTAAAGGGAGAAAGCCAAATATATCCCATCTTATGGCATTTGGATGCAAGTACTTTGTGCATATTAATGGTAAAGACTCCCTAGGTAAGTTTGATCCCAGAAGTGACGAGAGAGTATTCTTGGGATATTCTTCACGTAGAAAATCTTATAAGATTTATAACAAAAGAACTATGCGTGTAGAAGAAAGTGTACATGTGATTTTTGATGAAACTAACATTCTTTCTGAGAGGCAGGAGCATAATGATGAAGTAATTGGGCTGGTAAGAAATTCAAATAAATCCACAGCCCAGACTGAAGCTACACCAGAGGAAGGAACATGGGATGTAACAGGTCCTTCCACCCAGGGCAACTTGAAATGGGGAACTGAACAAAAAGGAACTGATCCTCAAACCTCGAGGGAACTTGTCCATGAACCTGTTCCTCGGTAACAAAACATTGAAGGAATATCTAGGGGAAATCAGCTGGTTGTGAAACCCTACAAGTATAAAAGTTCTCATCCCATTGAGAACATAATTATTGATCCAACCTCTAGAATCAAAACCAGATCTTCTTTGAAGAATCTTTGTGCTTTTGATGATTTCTTATCTCTTATTGAACCTAAAGATATTGCTGAGGCTTTACAGGATGCAGACTAGGTGAATGCAATTCAAAATGAAATCAACCAATTTGAGAGAAGTCAAGTTTGGCATCTGGTACCAAGACCCAAGGACAGATCAGTAATTGACACAAAATGGGTCTTCAGAAACAAACTTGATGAAGATGGAACAGTACAAGGAATAAGGCAAGATTGGTGGTTCAAGGATATAGTCAAGAGGAGGGTATAGACTATGATGAGACTTTTGCTCAAGCTACAAGATTGAGGCAATTAGACTCTTTATAGCCTTTGCTACTTACATGGAATTCACTATCCATCAAATGGATGTCAAGAGTGCCTTCCTCAATGGCTATCTAAAGGAAGAAGTGTTTGTCAAGTAACCTCCAGGCTTTGAAAGCAAGGAATGTCCTGATCATGTGTACAAGCTTGACAAGGCACTTTATGGGCTCAAGCAGGCTCCAAGAGTATGGTATGAAAGATTATCGAAATTCTTGCTTGAGCATGGCTACAAGAGAGGTAAAATTGATAATACTTTATTATTGAAAGAAAAAGGTAAAGATCTCTTGGTAGTTCAGATATATGTTGATGATATAATATTTGGAGCAACTACTGATAAGTTAAGTAAAGAATAATCTAAACTAATGGGGAGTGAATTTGAAATGAGTATGATGGGTGAGCTTAATTTCTTTTTAGGCTTACAAATTAAACAAAATTCAAATGGAACTATGATCCATCAGTAAAAATATGTGAAAGAGTTGCTTAAAAGGTTTAAAATGGAATATTCCAAAAACATTGACACTCTTATAGCAACAACCACAAAATTGGAAGTAGATGAACCTGGTCCATCTGTTGATCAGAAGTTGTATAAGGGAATGATTTGTTCTTTGTTATATCTCACTGCTAGCAGACCTGACATTGTTTTCAGTGTAGGCCTTTGTGGTAGATTTCAGGAAAATCCAAAGGAGTCTCACTTGATTGCTGTCAAGAGGATCTTGAGATACCTAAAAGGCACCATTGACCTCTGTTTATGGTATCTAAAAGGTAGTAATTTTAACTTAGTGGGATATGTTGATACTGATTATGCAGGTTTTCTTGTGGATAGAAAGAGCACCTCAGGTATGGCACACTTTCTTGGCTCATGTCTTGTGTCTTGGGCCACTAAAAAGCAAAATTTTGTGGCCTTATCAACTGCTGAAGCTGAGTATGTTTCTGCTGCCTCATGTTGTGCTCAATTGTTGTGGATCAAACAACAATTAATGGACTTTGGAATTGATGTAGGTCGTATTCCCATCTTTTGTGATAACACTAGTGCAATTAGTATAACCAAGAACCTGGTTCATCACAAGAGAACTAAGCACATAGATATTAGGCATCATTATTTTAGGGACAACTATGAGAAGGGTTTGATCACTATGGAATTTTGTGCTACTGACAAGCAAATAGTTGGCATATTCACAAAAGCTTTAAGTAGAGATCACTTAGAAAGGAACATGTTAGAATTAGGGATGATTAAGATCATCTAAAAGAAACCAGTTCTAACTCAAAAATTGGTTAGAAAAATTGTGAATGTTTTTACATAATTAGATTAGATTTTGCTCAGTCTCATACTTTCATCAGTATACTCTTGTGCCATGTGCTAAAATGTCTCATTAATCTCTAATTATATTATCTTTATTTTCTTGGAAAATTCAAACTTACACAAGATATTTCTCAGTGAAGAACCCGGTTCATCAAGATTGCATGGTACAAATTCTCCACTCAGCATATTTTGAAATAATTATATTTGGATTATGATCAAATAGAGAGTCCCATTTAATCCTAACCTCCTTGAGCTTATCTGTTATGAAATAAACCGGTTTTATTCAAAAGAATCCCAAAAATACAATAAGTGCCTAGATTCTAGGGATAATCATAAACATCTCTTCAACTAACTCCTAGTTTGATTAGACCTCTGAACTTCTGAAAAAGTAGTTGTTACCCAATTAAACTCTACCTCTTTATATTGATTAGGCCTTAGTTATTTCTTCACTTCAAAGTCTAAGCCATCAAACAATTCCCTCTATCTTCTCTCATCTTCCAAACACACACATACTCATATTTTCTCATAACCAAACACATCAATGGAAAACACTTCTGAGAATCCCTCATCACCACTCAAAGAATCCATACCCACTCCTTCTACCATACCTTCAACCACACCTATCTCCAAGAAAGGAAGATTCAAGATGCTTGCTCGTAAAGTAGTCGCCGGAGGAGAACAAATCAAGAAAATCAATGAGAAACTGAAGTCAGGACAGGCAGATAAACCCCAAAAATCTGATGAATAATTCAAGTCTACTACTGAGGGGGAAGAAACTGTTTCTTTTGAAATAGAGCAGGAAACATCCGGTCCTAAAGTTACATCTGAAGTAATCTCTGATGTTGCTGCAAATATGGAAACTAGATTTGTTCTGGTAGGAACTGTAGCTAGGGTAGAGATTGCTGAGTCTGAGAAGATTGCTGGTAAAAATAAAAGGAAAGAAAAGGAGAGTGAGGTTGCTCGAGGAAATGTGAAGGGAATGGAAAAAGGAGTGGCTGAATCTTCACCCACTCCTGTTGGTTTGACCGAAGGAACATGAGCTATGGAAGTATGGTGTGAGGAATCAGTTGGAAAAGAACAAAGTATGAGAGAAAAAGAGGAAAGTGGGTTTGGAGAAGCTGCTGAAGGGTTGGTTAGATTGGGAAAGAAGGTTCAAGAACATGTTCCTTCTGTGCAGGAACCCCTTAAGGACCTACTAAGAAAAGTGTCTGACAATTACAATTCTAAAAGGAAAAATAGTTCAGTAGTTAAAGTCCCTGGTACTGCTAGGGCAAACAAGAAAAGAAAGATTGCCTCGTCTATCCTTGTAGAGACTCTTCCTATAAGAGAAAGAGCTACAAGGAGACAGAAGAAGCACAGTGAGGCTGAACTGTAAAAGGCCTTAGAAGAAAGTAAGAGAAAAATTGATGCTAAAGGAAAGAAGAAGGTGGGCGAGCCTGTTGAGGCAGTTGAAATTGAGAAGATGGGCATGATTCTTCATGATGAAGAAGAGGCAGAAGAAATGGAGTTTGTGACTCCAAAGTCAAAGAAGATCAAGACTTCCATAAAGAATTATGTTTCAAAAACAAAGTCTGCAGGGCCATCTACCTTGGCCAAACGAACCAAGTCTGCCTTGAAGTCCAGAAAAGTAAAAATAGTGGAAGAAGAAGAATGAAGTGGATAATAATAATAATAATAATAATAATAATATAATAATAATAATAATAATAATAATAATAATAATAATAATAATAATAATAATAATAATAATAATAAGAAGAAGAAGAAGAAGAAGAAGAAGAAGAAGAAGAAGAAGATGTAAAGAAGGAAAAGATGGTTAAGCTTGGGAAAAGAGCCATCTTGAAAGGTAGACTCCTGAGGAACTTAGAGGAGGAAAGCATGGTGATGCTGCTGGAAAAATTACAATTGCAAGGTTGGAAGGACATGGTCCTTCAGATGGATGGAAAGCTTGCTAGAACTGAGATTGTGGAGTTCATGGCAAATTGTGAGATCAAGAATGGTAGTCACCAGTATAATGAAGGGGTGACAGTGGGTTTTGATCACAAGGAACTTTGAGAGATCTTAGGCGTACCTGTTTCAGGGTAATATGATTACAAGAAACTCAAATGGCCAAGTCTAGAGAATCTCTCTACTGCCCTTGCCATTACAAGAAAGTTTGGTGACAATGAAGAAGAGCTTGAGCCCAAGGCTATATACAAAAGTGAGATGAAGTCACCCCATAAAGTGTTGTTCGAATTTGTTAACAAAGTTGTACTGCCTAGGCAGGAAAGGAGGTGCATTGCCACATTCATGGACCTGGTCCTTATGGAATGTCTGGACAGTGGAAGGCAAATCAATTGGCATGGATTTATCATCAAGCTTCTCAATAGGGTTCTGACTGGCACCAAAACTCATGCCATACCCTATGGTTTCATTCTCACGGCTGTACTTGCACACTTCAAGGTACCCATCAAGAAATGGGAAGTTGGTACAAGCAAGGATCATTTTGGGGCAAACACTTTGATTTCTTGTGACTATGAAGTCCACACCACTCTCAAAGAACCTGGTTCATCCAAGAAGGTACCTGTGAACAGCAAAGTGCGAGCCTTGGTGTAAGAAAGTGGGGTTAAGGATACTGAGATTGAAAGGCTGAAGAAGAGGTTGGTAGAAGGAGAAACTGAGAGAGATACTCTCAGAGCTGGCAAAGGAAAAAGAGAAGAATGATGGCATTCTTCATGATATGCCTAAACTGCTTCAAGCCAAAACTAAGAACCTGGTCCTTCCCAACCTTAAAACATTCCTGGCTTAGTTAGACAAACCAGTGATCCAGATCGGATTTCTTTTTTATCTTTTTGCTCATGATCCAGTGTTTTTATTTCTTTTTATGCTTTGTAGATGACTAGTATCAATGATAATCAACTATTTTTGTGCTCTAACTATTTGTTGATGCTTCTTGTTTGACTAATATCATTAGATTGATAAATAATACTTGACTCCATGATTGCATTTGAAGTAGCCCCAGTGGCCATGAGTAATTTATATTAAAATCTGGTTATCTAACATAATTATGCAACTTTTCGATGATGCCAAAAGAGGGAAGATAGGTTGTGTTTTTTTACTTTGGACTATGATGTTTATAACCTAATAAACTTGGTCCTTGATGATTTGTGACTTTAAAATATTTATCATTGTGTTGATGTTGAGCTAAGTTGACCCATGACATATGCTTATGAAAAGCACAGAGTTTGTCATCATCAAAAAGGGGGAATTTGTTGACCCAAGTGAAGTTTGTTTTGATGATTGACAAAGGAACTCGAGCATGAACCAGGTCCATACACAATGTACATAGACACGGGCAGATTCGAGCATAAGGGATGCACGTGAAGGAGATAAGATTAGGTTGTTATATTTGATATCTTCTGATCGAAAAGGTTGCATAAATGATAAGGAGAATGACTCCTTACTCGAAGAGAACTCTATCCTAGATAAGGGATGAGTTAGAAGTTGAAGATAACTAAAACTCTTCCACCATGGAAAAGTATAACATTAGAACTCTAGTTATTTCTACTAACTCTATAAATTGCATGATACTCTCATTCTATAGGTATGCACAAACACTGAAGTTAAAAGTGAGTTGAGCGCAAAATAGCAAGGCATTTTGCAAACAATTCTTGTGTGATTCAAGCATGCGAATCTGAAGCTACATGAACCAGATAGAAGAACCAGTTCTGAATGTCTGTCTTTTATTCTAGTTCAATTGTAGTAGAGCTTTTCAAATTGTATCTTTCAGCTTTATCTAGAGGCAAGTGTATTAAGTACTCTGAGTATTCAAGTTAGAGTTAACTTGAAATTGTCGCAACAGTTAGAGGTTGGTTGCCACAACGGGATTAGAGGTAATCCTTAGGTTTACAAAGAGTTTTGTAAATACTGTTTTGGCTCAGTAATTTAGTGAAGTATTGGGAAAATCCTACTGAGTAGTAGGTCGTGATTTTTTCAGCTTTTGAGTCGGGTGTTTTACACATAAAAATACTTGTGTTCTTTACTTTCCGTATTTACTATTTTCGCAACAGTAGTATAAGGAACACTTAAAAGAACCAAGTCCTTGTATAATCAGTGCACGCGAAAATTGGATACCACTCAAATCACCCCTGTTGTGTGTCAGAAGTATAAAACATCAATTGCAATTAAATGAAACTAAGACAATATAGGAAGTGATAGACAGCCCATATTCCTGGATCATCTCATTACAATTATACAGATATCAAACCGCTAAGTAGAATTAATTAACAATGGAGCAATCAGTTTACTACCCTGCAATCTTTTCTAACTTCTTGTCCACCTGTAAGGCTACTCATCTTAATCATGGAATTAGAAAAAGCCTTATGAAAAGCTGCTTTTGAGGTAGCAAACTTATAAACTAGGTTCTTGGTTTTTGGAGTAGTGAGCAAAGCATGATCTGAAGAGAACAAACTCTTCTTTTGGAGAATTATTCTGTAATGAGTATTATCAAAAGTTGTTGGGGAAGGATCATTGCTTATTCCTGCATTCTTAGCCCTGTTTTTGAGTGGACATATGCTCTTCAAGCTTGCTGCAAACGATCGACGTAGTGTAGGATCAATGTCATGTGTGGCATTGAAGTTGTATATTCGGCTAATAAAGGATGAGCAATGGGAAAAACCTAGAGTGTGCGCACCTGCCAAAGATAATATATAATTCTATCAGTTAACAAAAGTATAGAGAGAAGATCGTGCGAAAATTGTAAGTTGGAAGACCATTTAAGAAATTAATTCGACAAAATTTTGGAGCATTAATTGTTATATAATGCTGACCTAAAAGAGCCACCAAGTCATCGGCCGAAAGACCTCTCTGTTGGAAACTTTGTTGGAGCTGAGAAATGTTGAATGTAGGCTTGGGCAGCAGTGTTGTTTCAGTGGCTCTAGATATTCGCCCATCTTTTCTTCCTTTTGGTACCTCCCAGTAAGGCCCACCTGACTGAAACATCAACACAATTAGTCCTTATTTTCGGAGTCTCTACTTTAGTAGTACCAATTTTAATGGAATTTCGATTTTGTTAACATGTATACCATAGTCCACATATATATATATATATAGACACACTTTTAGGCCATCTTGATCATTAAGTTTTAGCGGCACTTATTTACTAAACTCATATGTTAAAAGGGCATTCCGCGTTCATGTAGGGTCCTAGAAAGGATCATAAGGATGTAATGTAGATAGCTTATCCTATTTATATGTTTTGTTTATGTTTTTTGTCCTAGCGGGGTACTTACTAACACGACTGCATCTCTTGCAGCAAACGCTAAAATATCAGCACAAGAGACAACGCCAGGACATATAGCTTCAACTGCTCTCTTTGCGCCGTCAATGACGTAGAATCCATGCATAGAACCATTAGGAGGAGCATCCTTTTCTGCAGTGTTTTTCCCCTTAGAGCTCAACAAAATAGAAGCATCACAGCCCTTCAAAAAGGTAGAATAGGGGGAATTTTTAAGAAAAGTTTAGCTAATCTACAGGAAGATAAACATTGAAAATGTTAGTACTGTTAATTTGTATACCCGTAGGAAACAATCATGGAAATGCATCCTCAGAAGGGTTGCGGGCACCGTTTTGTCTTTCTTTGATTCCTTCTTAACAATCTGCATTACTGTGTCTTCAGCTTGAGGGCATGTTTTTGCATAGTAATTTGAACTAAGTGCATTCACTTGATAGTAGATGGAGAAAATAAGCAATGTGCTCAACAATGGAACAAAATGTGCCATGGGTTCTTTAAGCCTGCTAGGAATTGTAATACTATTATGGCTTGTGTCTAAGCACGAAACGATTCCAAAGCTTGTTTATAGGGAGAGGTCCAAAGGTCTGTACTTATTATTGGATTAATTGTCTATATGAAATGATTAGCTCGAATAGTAAATTTGATGGCATGCATGTTTGTAATAGATAGTGGAGTGTTTTCTAAGCATTTCCTGCTATAAGACTTTTATTAATTGTTACTTTTTCTCTGTTCAGCTTTATGCCTAATCAAACTTTCAAAAGGGTACTGGTTTGAGCAGACATGGGATATCTATCGTGGTTAACATTTGAAATTTATTAAGCAATTGTTGTTATGCATGTAATTATGACTTACAATATCTATGTCTCATTTTGGTTAGCTAGAACAGTCTGGTTCTCAGCGTCGGCAAAGCATCTGTCATTGAGGTAGGTGTTAGTCGAGTGGCTCGTTCAATCTTGCGCAAATAAAATATCTGTACATTGTCACAATTTAACTTACGGAAAAGGTCCAAATATGTCATTGAACTATGTGAAATTGAAAAATTTTAATTTGCTCAGTCCTTAATACTTTGGCACAAACATGCTTCTGCCGTCCAAAATTTGATCCAAATATACCTTTATTTTAGCGGCTCCATATGGTGCGCATATTTGATCCCACGCGTATATTTTGAGGGCAAATTTGATCCATTAAAACTCTTAAGCTTTTTTGTTATTGAATTCACTTGTTTAATTCACGACAATATAATGAAGTTTGTAATGATAAAATCTTCCTTAAATCGTTTGCGTTCCTTCTGTAAATCTTAAATACGGACATAGGGGAGAGAAGTAAGGTGTAAAAACCTCAAACCATTTAAATTTTTGTCCCAAATTGAAATTTCCTTACTCCGTTCATCGCCACTGGGTGATAGCCAAGTAAAGACTTCACGCATGGCTTTCTAAATCTAAGCAAATTAGTACCTGTTTGTCTGTTTGCAATCATAACGCATAATTATAATTTGATACAGCTGCTTATCTAATTGATGATTGCTCCACCACCTAACTCTTATCAACGCCAAAATGTCAAAAAGGTGACAAGGAGAATAACTTTTTACTGCTTGTCTCCTCAAGTCTTTTGTCTTAATTTGCCTCATGACAGCTCTCTCGAGTGTTTTCGGCATATCCGATTAGTATCATGATGATAGAACAATTCAATTTGTCTAGTAAATTACCTTGGGCTCCCCATGATTTAGTTATAAACAGGGACGAACTTTTGCTCTTTCCATTGGGAGGGTGAAGATAGAATTCCTCCCCTTCATCTTAACTGACCAAGATTTAGTTGCTCTGCACCGGAGAGATGTATTAATTATATTATAGGTCTACTCCTCTCATTGTACGTGTTTGAGGCACATAATTCTCATTTTTCTTTAGCAAGTTGATAGTTCTTTTATGTGTGTCCACGCATGGATTTTAACAGGTTAAAGTAAGAAAGTCACAAAATTTGTCTTCGTTTAAGAGAAATTTATACCCTTGTCACGAACCAAAATTCAACTAGTCATGATGGAACATAATCTCAACCCGCTAGTTAAGCCAATTAACAATAAATCAATTCCAATAAGATTCATTAAGAGAAGTAATGATAATACAACTGTGCTTTTATTCAAAGAATTTCCAAGAACTCGTAGTACAAATCATGAGGTTCTAAAATTTAGAGTTTACAAAGCTGGTATTAAATAAATACATCATCTGTTTGAAATATACATAAACAGATTAATAATTCTAAAGCCACCAAGAACAAAAGGCAGCAATGATCGGAACGTCAATGCCAGCTCCCGCCATACACAGCAACATTAGCATAAAAAATCTGCACGCAAGGTGCAGACGTGTAGTATGAGTACAACCGACCCCATGTACCCAATAAGTAACAAACCTAACCTTAGGTTTAAAGTAGTGATGAGCCGAGACAAAGGTTGGAGTCCAACACCAATAGCCAACAACAATTCATAACAATATAATAAAAGTGATAAAAGAAATAAATCAGAGATATGAAGCTCAACTCATTCACTGTTATGGAAAAATAGTCACGCTTTTCAAGTATAACAGTAAAATCCAAATCCTTCACCGAAATCACCAAAATATGAGTGAGTCAGAAAAAATTGTGATTTTCCCAAAAACTTTCAACAATAAATAAGATGTTTCATTACCAGACATCATGAGGAAAGTACTTCTCTATGCCTATCACTGTGCACGTGAAATCATGAATGTCACCAAAAACCGCGTCGCATGAGGAAATGCATCCATATGCCTGTATGTCAAGTATGCATGTCAAATGCAATGCATCACAGTGATGAACTCATGTACTCATACTCTTAGAGTACTCAATCTCACTGTCTCACACTTTCCACTTATCACGCTTAATCACTCAACAAACTCAGTCACTCAACACTGAACAGGTCAGATCCAACCCTCAACACTCTGAGTCACTCAGCACTGTACAGGGCAGATCCAGCCCAAATGAATCAATAGCAACTGCGCTCACTGTGGGTGTGCAAACTCCGGAGGGGTGGATCCAGCCCAAGCACTATAATAAGCGAATCATGGCATGAATCAATAAAGTCTGTTGCGGCGTACAACCCGATCCCAACATGAATCAATAATACATGCTGCGGTGTGTAGCCCGATCCCATCATGAATCAACAATACCTGTTGCGACGTGCATCCCGATCCCATCATGAATCAATAATACATATTGCGGCGTGCAGCCCGATCCCATCAATATCACTCACAATCTGACTCTCAGGCCTCAACTCAGCCATCAATCTCTTCAGTCTCTCGGGCTCATAATGTCATAAAAATCAGCCCAAAAATGATGATATGATGTATCAATAAATGGTAACAGAGACTGAGGTATGATATGTAAATGAATGAGTATGACTGAGTTGTAATTGTAATGTAAGCAAATAACTCAACAACAAAAATGACATCAGTGGGTCTCAACAGGATAAGCATATAGCCTAGACATGGTTTCTAACATGGATCACAACTCAATTACTCTAGCACGTAGAAATTTCATGAATAGAAACAAGATTAGGTCACTACACAGTACCACAGAATCAATCGAGTCATAATTACACACAGTGCACGCCCACACTCTCGTCACCTAGCATGTGCGTCATCTCAACACCAAACACATAACACGTATATTCGGGGTTCATACGCTCAGCACCAAGTTTAGAAGTATTACTTACCTCGAACAAGACAAATCCAATACCGAGCAAGCCAAACGATGCTCCAAAAATATCATCGTGCGCGTACCAACCTCCGAACGGCTCAAAACACAATCCATATGGTAAAAATCCTCTCGAAAATTGCCCAAATTCGAGTTCCCTAGCTCCAAAAATGTTGAAATGAGCTTATAAAAAACCTTCCCAATAAAAACACTAATATGGTCGCTAAAAGTCCAAATATGGTCGCTAAAAGGTACCAAATCTGGTCGCTAAAGGTGCGCACCAGAACTTGCTTGCACCAACAATTTATGTTTTACTAAAAAGACGCAAACTCCCTCATACGAACTCGAAATTCGACGACTCTTACTCCTATGAGTCATAAATAATAATATGAACCTTATTGTTCAGTCGAAACTCAATTCGGAGCTCATTTGCTCAATACGATACCAACTTCGCTTGTTAAATAATTAACTTATGCTTCGCAGTAAAAACCCAATCGCGACTTAATAAAATTAGACCAAACATTCCATATCATTCCTATAAATTATTATCAAACTCTCAAAAGTCTCAAAATCGAATTTCGATCTTTAGGACTAAAATGGACCTTTGGATCATTATATGCTTATGCTCAAAACAATGCCAAAACACCAAACACGTTAAAACCCCATCCGAAACTCACCCGAGCCCCACGGGATCCCAAACAAGTCCTAAAACATAATTCTAACTTGCTCGAGTGATCAAAATATAAAAATAACATCAAAACTACGAATCGCAACGAATTCAAGCTTCATAAAATCAAAAATGGAATAACTTTAAATTTTGCACACAAGTTATAAATATTATTACGAAGCTGCTCGAACTCTCAAAATCCAAATCAAGACCCGGTATCAACAAAAATCTAAGTATGGCCAAATTTTAGAATTCAAAACTTTTCAAAGTTAACAATTTTTCGGAAAATTACGCCAAATCACTTTGGGACCTCCAATTTAAAATCTGGGCATAAGTCCGAAATCACCATATGAAGCTAACGAAACCATCAAAAATCCATTTCGGGGTCAAATACTCAAAAGTCAAACTTGGTCAACTCTTCCAACTTAAAACTTCATAGTTGAGAATCATTCTTCTAAATAAATACCTAATCACCTGAAAAGCCAAAACCGATGCTTCACACATATCATAATACATAATACGAAACTACTCAGGACTTCAAATAGCTGAACGGAGTGAAAATGCTCAAAACGACTGGCCGGGTCGTTACATTCTCTCCCACTTAAACATACGTTCGTCCTCGAATGTGTTTGATCACATTATGCCTATGCCTTCAAGACCGTTCACTAGGAGTCAAGCCAAGGACCTTCAAATTATTGGGCTGCATTTGATGAAGTTGGAAGATTTGGATGATCTTTTGGAAAAGCCTAATTGAGTTTACAATTTCATCCAAATTATATTCAAGGATAGTGGCCCAAGTTCATGTGAAGAGGCTCAATTACAAGTGGAGAGCCCAAGCACCTAAGGGTCTTTTTAGTCATTATGTAAACTTTAGTATAAATAGAAAATATTAGGTCATCTTTTATTTCTTAGACTATACTGAATATTCCTATGTATTTTGTGAGCTTGAAGGTAGACTTGTGGTTGCCTTTGAACTAGCCCTAGAATTTGCAAGAGGTTTGTCTTCCTGATAGGTTATATGTACCTTGTAATATTTTGATGATCTAACAAACTTAATGACAAGAACCAGATAAGGAACCTGATACACACCCTCAAGTACGTGGGAATAACAAGTCTCAAGCTGGAGATATAAATCAATTCTTTATACGACAAAGATATAACAAGGGGGAACAGATGGACATCAGTTCCTTTGGTGACCGTACCCAGTCAACTCTCCAACAGCTGTAAAGTTATTGCCTGCACACGTAACAGTGCAAAAACAGTACAGCAGTCAACTTTATGGGGAATGCCCTTTACCTAACTTGCTTACATCATTCAATTGATGTCATAAATGAGTTATTTACATCAATCAAAGGTAAAACAAAACATTTGCACATTCAAGAATCGATCAAGCCTTTTATTTAAAGTCTGTGCCAATCTTGCAAGTGATTCTCAAGGGCATCAAGAACAAAGAACAACATAACGAAGGACCAATTTCATGTATTGAGTCATTATATGTCCTTAGTTGTGTTGCACCTTTGTTAAAGTTCTTTACTTATAATTCCTACTTAGCTTAGTTAGAAGCATTGTGTAGAAAATCTTTGTAAATCATAAACCCTTATGTTTGTGTCTTGGCTAGAGTTAGTCGAATTATAAGTCTTTGTAATAGAGTTATTATAAAGTGGCTTGTAATAGAGTTGTTACAAGTTAGTGAGGGGTTAAGAGGTTAATTCCTAGGTTACAATAGGTTGTAATTTAAAGTTTGCTCAGTAGTGAAGTTGAAATCCTACAAAGGTAGGTCGTGGTTTTTAATCCTGTGAGCTGGGAGTTTTTCACATGAAACTTCTTTGTGTCATTTACCTACAGCAATGTGCGTGTGTTCTGTGGGAACTAATATAGAACCTGGTTCTCTATATAGTTTGGTGGACCCTTAGTTTCTATCAATTGGTATCAGAGCAGGTTCTTTCTATCAGGCTAACACCTAGAAAGGATCCTCATGGCTTCTCCACCAAACTTCGAGGAAGGACAATCAACGTATAGACCATCTAGATTCAACGGCCAATACTATGGTTGGTGGAAAACAAGAATGCATGATTTCATCATGGCTGAGGACTTAGAGTTGTGGAATGTAATCTGTGATGGACCGTTTGTTCCCATGAAAATTGTTGATAAGGGAACAACTACAGTCCCAAAAATGAGAAAAGAGTACAACGATGCTAATAGAAAGGCTATTGAGAAGAATTTCAGGGAAATAACGATTCTTGTCAGTGGCATCGGACCAGATGAATACAACCGCATCTCAGCTTGTCAGAGTGCTAAGGAGATCTGGGAAGCTCTTCAAACAGCACACGAAGAGACAACTCAAGTCAAGTAGTCTAAGATCGACATGTTGACAACTGAGTATGAGCTCTTCAGAATGAAAGATGACGAGTCCATTCAGGACATGCATACTCGTTTCACATCTATAATCAATGAGCTTCACTCACTAGGAGAAATCATTCCCAGGAACAAACTTGTCAGGAAAATACTTAGTGTATTACTTGGTTCCTAGGAAAGCAAGGTAAACGCCATCACATAGGCAAAGGATTTGCAGAAGCTGACCATTGATGAACTCATTAGTAATCTAAAAACTTATAAAATAAAGAATAAGAAGAAGAAGGACAATGAGAGAAGATAGACCAAAAGGGAGAAGAACATGATCCTCAAGACAGACAAAAATGACTCAAGTGGTGAGGATGCCGACATGGCTTACCTGACAAAGAGATTTCAAAAAATGGTTCACAGAAATGAAGTTATTCCAAATAGGGGCAGCTCTAGCAAGCCAAGAGGCTATGACCTATGTTATAAGTGTGGGAAACCAGGATATTTCATCAAGGATTTCCCCCTCCTTAAGCAAGATCAGTACAAACACAACACAGACAAAGCAGTCAAAAGGAACCAGGTTCCTGACAAAAAGTTCAAGAGAAATAATGTTGCTAACAATGTTTTGAAACAAGCTCTTTCTACATGGGGAGACTCCTCCAGTAAATCTGGAGATGATGATGATCAAGGTGACAACTCCATGATGGCAGTAGAAAGTGAAGCAACTGAATATGATTCCATATTAACTCTAATGGCTAAATCAGATGAGGATGAGGAAGATAACGATGAAGATGAGGTAAACTTTCTGGATGTTCAAAAAAATCTAAAATCCTTTTCTCAAAAGAAGCTTATATATTTGGCTAATATTTTAATTGATGCTTATCACAGTCTCATTAATGATAAAAATGTGCTAACCACGGAACTAGGAGAAATAGAACACGAGAGAGATGATCTAGTGGTAGTTGCAATTGATCTAAGAGAGACCACTGAGAGTTTAAAAAGGGAAAAGGATATTTTGACTGAGAGAATTGCAAACATAGAGCATGAGAGAGATGACCTATTGGTAGTAGTTGCAGACCTAAAGGAAACAATTGAGTAACTAAGAAGGGAAAGTAGGCCTATGAACACTCAAAGGGAAAGGAAGTTGTGAGTTAGGCATACCTTAGGCTTGAAAATGAGCAAATATCAGTGAAATCTAGTCTATGTGCTGAGCTTGAGAAAAATAGATAACTTCAGGAAGATCTAGGGAGAGTGAAGAGTGACCTAGAAAAATCCCTTAAGTGGACCTGGTCCTCTGATGCAATCACTGCTATGTATACGAACAGTGGGGGGAACAGGCAGGGAATCAGGTTCCAAAAGGAAACAACCCTTTACAACCCACACATCAAGTACGTTATTGTTCCTGATAACTGGCTATGCACTCACTGTGGTAACACTGGACATTTCAAGGAAACATGTAAAGTCAGATTCCAGTCCCAGCAGAAAAACAAAGTTTTTTCTAAAAAGTAACTATTGCAAAAAAAACCTGCTCCCTCATATAACAAACGTGTATTGCCTGCTTGGACAAAACAAACCTTGATTCACCCGTTTCCTCATTACAAGGGACCCAAACTTGTTTGGGTTCCTAAGTCTAACCCTTGATTTCCTTATGTAGGGAGCAGTGAAAGGAAGCAGGCAACAATGGTACATGGATAGTGGCTGCTCGAAGCACATGACTGGAAGTACAAATGATTTCTTTTCATTCAAAGCCCTGCAAAGAGGGAGTGTATCCTTTGGAAACGGCAAAAAGGGATATATTCTGGGAGTTGGAAGAATTGGGAAGTCTCTTTCTCACTCAATTGAAAATGTGGACTACGTGAATGGGTAGAAGTACAGCCTGTTAAGTGTCTCCCAAATTTGTGACAAGGGAAACAAGGTAGAATTTGTGTCAAAAATATGCACGGTCACAAACCTTATGACTGGTGAGGTTGTCTTGGTGGCCAAAAGATACAAAAACATCTATGTTGCTAACTTTGAATCTCTGCAAATGGAGATATCTGTTGTCTGAGTGATGTAGATGATGATGCTGAACTATGGCACCGAAGGTTGGGTCATGCAAGCTTTATATTGCTAAACAAGATGGTCAAGAGGGACCTGGTTCGTGGCCTACCCAACTCAATCTTCAAGGATCACAAGGTGTATGATGCATGTGTAAAAGGAAAGCAAGTCAGATCCTCCTTCAAGCCCAAAAATATCAAAGAAGCATTGAAAGATGCTGACTGGATTATGGCTATGCAAGATGAGCTTCATCAATTTGAGAGAAACAGTGTATGGCACTTGGTTCCTTGGCCTGCAGACAGAACTATCATAGGAACCAGGTGGGTATTTAGAAACAAACTTGATGAGTTTGGAAACACCACAAGAAATAAGGCAAGGTTAGTAGTTCAAGGGTACAATCAAGAAAAAGGAATTGACTATGATGAAACTTTTGCTCCAGTTGCTCGAATGGAGGCCATCAGAATCCTTATTTCCTTTGCATCTCATATGGAATTCAAATTGTTTCAAATAGATGTCAAAAGTGTATTTCTGAATGGCTTTCTGAAAGAAGAAGTTTTCATCAAGCAACCGCCTGGTTTCAAGTGCCATGAGCATTTTGAGCACGTGTTTAAACTTAACAAGGCATTATATGGACTGAAGCGGGCTCCTCGTGCATGGTATGAAAGGCTATCCAAGTTTCTTCTAGAAAATGGCTTTACAAGAGGGAAAATTGACAACACTCTATTTCTGAAGAAACGGGGGGAGGAACCTGCTCATAGTGCAAATCTATGTTGATGACATTATCTTCGAAGCAACAAATGACTCTTTATGTGAGTAATTTGAAAATGACTCTTTATGTGACATTACTTAGTTCTCTACTATCCCTTAGGAGATAACTTTGACTTGATAGGGTATGTTGATGCTGACTATGCTGGTTATCTGGTGGATAGAAAAATCACTTCTGGTATGGCATATTTTCTGGGTTTGTGTCTAATCTCATGGGGCACAAGAAAAGAAAACTCAGTGGCCCTTTCAACTGCTGAAGCTAATGCTCTCAACATGGCAAACAATCCAGTTCAACATAAGAGAACAAAGCATATTGATGTGCGACATCACTTACTCAGAGACAATGTTGAGAAAGGGCTCATCTGCATAAAGTCTAGTAGCATAGAAGATCAAATTGCAGATATCTTCACCAAAACTCTGAGCAGAGAGCACTCTGAAAAGAATCGCTTGGCACTATGGTTGATAAAACCAAGCTGAGGACCTGGTCCCTCGATGATAGGCTATGAAAGAAATGTACATGTAAAATAGCTAAAAAGTGTTTTCTCGCAAAGTCTAACTCATCTCTATACCATTGCAGGTAGACACGCATGACGATTACAGAGCAAACAAATAGCCAATGATAGCACATTTCAGTCAAAAGGATGAAGTTCATATTTACAAAATTTGTCAGGGAACCTGGTTCCTTTGACACGGGTTAGTAGTTTCTATGTACTCTCATCCACATCTTTTTAACGACTAAAATTGTGCCACGTCATTAAAATGTCAATCCTTCCTTTCTCTATCTTTTTGGCACTCAAGCGTCCTACCCATTATGAAACAACCCGTCTACCCAACTTGATACTCGTTCCTAACCGGTCCCTCACCCCTCTTAAATAACCTATCTCACGATTACTATCATAACTGTTCACATCAAAGCCAAAAATTCTCTTTTTCCTTCAAACCAGACACTCTCTTCTTCCATCAAACTCTCACTATCCTCCACCATGTCTGAAAATCTGGAGACTCAGACTGTTCCAAGCATCGTCCCCACTGTGTCATCACCCATTGAAACCCCAATGCCAGAACTTACAATCCCTACACCATCTAGTCCAAACCCTAAGCTAGATTCAAAACCATCTACTGGTTCCTCTCTAACTCAGTCGAGCACTGGCTCCCATAGGAGTCGCAAAACCTCAACTCATAAGAAATTTGTGGCATCAACTTCTCCTTCTGTCTCGTCGGAAAAAATGGTAGAAGCAGATACAGTGGAGAAAAAGACAATCAGGAAATTTCTAGTCGACTAGTGGAAGAATGTTCTTAGATGCAAAGAGTGGGTTGTAACAATGATGAATCAGCAAAGACTCCCCCAGGTCTTGATTTGAATGTCGCCGATTCTACAGGTAATGCTCTTCTTATGTCTTCTGAGTTTTGTTTGGGTTTGCAAGAAAAAGAGTCCATAGAGAATATGTTGTCAATCACTGCTGAGGGCTGTGTAGTTGATGAGTATAAAGGCGTGTTTGAAACAAATGGGTCTAAGGGAGAAAGTGATAGTCTACTGGCATAGGGAAGGGAACTTGTGCATGTCAAAAATCTAGCACCAGACAGTACTACTGGAGAACTTCCTGAGGGACCTGATCCCTCCACACAAGAGGAGCACTATGCTCCTACTTGGGATGAAACTCCTTGTTCTTCTAAAGAACCCCAGGTCAGTATTGATCTCGCTCCCTCTCCTCATTTCTATCTTGAGCCATTGGCCATTGTTCCTCCCGAGATACGATCTCTGTTTGAGGAGGAAAACGAAGGGAGTGAAGATGCATATGACAATGTGGCTCTTGCGAGCTTCGTCAAGTCTAGGAGTAGTCGGGCAACTCCCCAAGAGTCAACTTCTAAGAGACCTATCACTAGGTTGCAGAAGAATGAAGAATTTGAGTCAGTTTTAAGGAAAAGCAAAAAGGAAAAGTAGAAGAGGAGATTGGTGAAAGATGGAAAGGTTGTAAATGAGAAGGTAGTGCCTCATGCACTAGTCGTTGTTGTTGATGATGAGGTAGAAGAGGAACTTGGTTCCTTGGTTTGTTAGTCCTCAAAGAAACTTACTGTCCCAAAGTCCAACAGGGAGTCATCTGTGAGTGAAATGGACTTGAGCAAGGTTGAGGGCAAAAAATCTTGTGAGAAAGTAGCTGAGAAATCTAGTGAAGAGTTGGTTGAACAAGTGTTTGAGAAAAAGGTGTCTGAGAAATCTGGTGAGAAAAGAAAAAGTGCAAGACAACCAATATAAAAGAAGGCTAGTGCTAGTGAAGAACCCGGTTCCTCCAAAAGGGCCAAGGTTGGTGCAACCCAGGATGTAGGAAGGGAAAAACTGAGAATCTAAAAGGTACTGTGGGGCCGTACATTTTCCCCTGATATTATGGATATGTCAGGAATGCGCCAATTGGTGGAGATCTGTGAATTCCAACAGTGGACATATCTGTTTACAACTGACAATCCCAAGGTATATGAGGCAGAAGTGCGTAGCTTTTATGCTGACTTCTTCACAGTTGAGGATGATAACATTTGTCTGACAATGAACGGTGTTGATTTTGTGATAGATACTAGTGTAATGGGAGCCATTTTGGGTGTACCCACTGATGGGATGTCATCCATTGAGGGGGTCTGCTCTAAAAAATTCCGAAACACCATTGTGAAGGATAAGGCAGTACAGCATGGGGAACGGGTACACAAGAAGGCCCTCCTTCTAGTGTACCAACTGTTGTTCAAAATGGTGAACAAAGTTTTACTCCCACGTGCTGAAAGACACTCCATTACATCACGAGCAGATTTGGTTCTTATGGCAGCAATAGATGGCTACACCACTATAAACCTGCCTGGTCTTATGATAGAGCACATGAAGAAAGTAATAGAGTTCAAGGACGGTAATCATGGGTTGCCTTACGGGTTTATCCTCACTAAAGTGTTTGAATTATTCAAGGTTCCCTTGGGACATGCTAAATTAGGAACTCATAAGAAATCTTTCGCCAAAACCACCCTTGCAAAGTATGAGTGCATTGATAGTAATGGAGGGGTAGGCAGCAATTCGACCATTTCTCATTTGATCAACGTTGAAACCAGTGCCACTAAAGAAATAAGGAAGCTGAAGGCTCAGAATGCCATTCTCGAAGGTCAGCTCAGTCAGACCCAGGAGGCAGCTGATTCCAGTAGTGCCCAAAACACAGAGGTTGCCCGCCTGACAAAGAAAAATGCTGCTCTTAGGAAATAGGTTGAGGACCTGAAGGAAAGCTTGCTAGCCGAGCAAGGGTCTGCAAATGCTCATATGGACATCCTTCTTAGAATCCTTGCCTCTTCTTCTGCCTTCAGTGCTCCCCCTTCCAGTGCTCCTTAATAGCCATCATGTTCCCAGTGTCAAGTTCCTAGTGTACGTCCTCTGTTTTTAGTCTTAATAATGTTTATGACTAGTACCTTTTGTTATTTTCATTTTATGGATGTGTTGGTAACAATGGAACTGCTCCCTGCTTAATTTCCAAAAATTAATAAAAGTTTCAACATTTTGATGTGTATGTCTTGCGCTTTTGCTCTGTTTTTAGTTATGATTGTGTGCACACATGTGGCATGAGTTAACCAAGCTAAACTGTTTTTTGCTTATTTCTTGCTACTGATCTTTTTATGATGCCAAAAGGGAGAAAAATAATTGAGGGGGAATAAGCTGGGGAACAGATTCAGGGGGAATATAGGTTATGTTTATGTCATTCTGGTTCTTAGGGGGAACTTCAATTATAAGTTTGTCATCATCAACAAGAGGAAAATTGATAGATTATATATACCTTATAATATTTTGATGATCTAACAAACTTAATGATAAGAATCAGATAAGGAACCTGATACACACCCTCAAGTAACGTGGGAATAACAAGTCTCAAGCTAGAGATGTAAATCAACTCTTCAGACGACAAAGATACAACAAGGGGAATAGATGGACATCAATTCCCCTGGTGACCGTACCCAGTCAACTCTCCAACAACTGTAAAGTTACTGCCTGCACACGCAACAGTGTAAAAATAGTGCACCAGTTAACTTATGGGGAATGCCCTTTACCTAACTTGCTTACATCATTCAAGTGATGTCATAAATGAGTTATTTACATCAAGCAAAGGTAAAACAAAACATTCAAGAATTGATCAAGCATTTTCTCTCAAGTCTGTACCAATCTTGCAAGTGATTCTCAAGGGCATCAAGAACAAAGAACAACATAATGAAGGACTAGTTTCATGTATTGAGTCATTACATGTCCTTATTTGTGTTACATCTTTGTTAAAGTTTTTGAATTGTAATTCCTACTTAGCTTAGTTAAAAGCATTGTGTAGGAAACCTTTGTAAATCATAAACCCTTATGTTTGTGTCTTGGCTAGAGTTAGTCGAATTGTAAGTCTTTGTAATAGAGTTATTACAAAGTGGCTTGTAATAGAGTGGTTACAAGTTAGTGAGAGATGAAGAGGTTAATTCCTAGGTTACAATAGGTTGTAATGTAAAGTTTGCTCAGTAGTGAAGTTGAAATCCTACAAGGATAGGTCGTGGTTTTTAATCCCATGAGCTGGGAGTTTTTCACGTAAAACTTCTTTGTGTCATTTACCTACTGCAGTGTACGAGTGTTCTGTGAGAACTAATAGAGAACCTGGTTCTCTTTATAGTTTGGTGGACCCTTAGTTTCTATCACTTCCTCTTGAGGATTCTATTAGTGTAGGTGCTTTTGTTGATTGTATTAGGGGTGATCAAGATTTTAATTCTAGTTATTGCTAATATCTTATCAATATTTGTCTTGCTTCCCTCTCTTTATTTTCTTTTCAAGTCCCACTTTTTGTTCTTGCATTTTGTTGTTATCATTTGGTATCAAGAGCTTTGGGTAATTGGGTATGCTAATACTCAATTGTTTCACTGATCTTGAACAATCACAAAAAAGAAGAAGAGATATTCTATTTGTTTGCACTGTTCTCGTTCTTGAATGTTATATTTCGAACATCCATTTGCTAAAAGAATTTTTAAAGTTTGTGAACTTGATTGTCTAGTTGCTGGGAAAAATTCATGGCTACTGATTTGATGATTTTGTTGACTTAAAGTGAAAAGAGAATCAAGAATGAAAAACCAAAAGCTTCGTTCCTTCACATGCTTAAACTTGAACTTGAATAAGTTGTGAGTTGTGGAATAGAGCAGCAATATTTGGACCTATTTCTATCATTTGAAAGTTGTCGTGCACCAGATTAGAAGCCTTGAAACATGCTGAAAATTGCAGCTACTTTGCAATTGCATTTTTAAGTGTTCTAGCTTCATATAAGCTTAATATTAGTCCATATTAAGTAATATCTAGTCTTTTGCGTTCTTAACTTATTTCGTGCTTTTTATCTTTTATTTCGTTGTGAATTGTTTTGGCTCAAGTCCGAATTTGCTAAAATTATCCGTTCTTGTTTAAACATCATTTCCACTCCACCCCAAAGACGGGAGTGACTTGTTGTAAAGTCCTGGGTACTAGTTTGAAGGCAACTTTGAGCTTTACCTTTTGAGTGGAAAAAGGCTAGAGTGAGTGATATTAAAAGAAAGAATTAAAAGCTAATTTTCAAGAGTGAAACATGAGTGATTGAGTGACAAACAACTTGAGTGCATACACTAAGGGAGCGACTTGGTGAGGACTTTTATCACTAACTTGTTTGTTCATTTTGTAGGAAAGTTCAATAAGGGTGAGGGATCTTCCAACAACATGGAAAAATGTTTGAGGCCATGATGAAGAGATTTGATATGATTGATGGAAGGTTCACAAACATGGAGAATATGATGCAAGTTCAAGAGGAAAAAGTGAACTCTTTGGTGAGTGGAACTCTCCCACATCAACAAGGTATTGGAACTAGTGCTTCTCCATCAAATCCTTCTACTCCTTTTGATCCTAATCTAATGAAACAAGGGATACATGCTCAAGCTACTTATGCACAAAGAGGGATTTTATTCCATGAAAATCAACCCCAAAGGCAACAAAGGAGGGTCAATCCACAAAATCGCCAACCACCACTAGAAGAGCACATCAATCTTGAGGAAGAAGAAGATCATGCTCAAAATGCAAGGAGGTAACAAGCTTGGAAAGGTTATCGATAACCAAGATACAACCATGATGAGCATGAAAGAGGGTTGAACACCATCAAGATCACTCTTCCACCTTTCAAAAGAAGTTGTGACCCGGAAGAATACTTGGATTGGGTAATCAAGAGTGAAAGCATCTTCCAAGTTAATAATGTGCCTAACGCCATGAAGATCAAGTATGCCATCACCCAATTTGAGGGATTTGCCTCTACTTGGTGGGAATCTTACAAGAGGCAAAGGGAACAATGACTACTTGATCCTATTACTACTTGGGATGAAATGAAAGGTGTCATGAAGAAAAGGTTTGTATCGGATTACTTTCAAGAAGACATTCTTTTAGAATTCTACACTTTCAGGCAAGGTAGTAAGAATGTTGAAGAATTCTTTAAAGAGTTTGAGAAGACAAGGTTACGAGCCAACTTTCATGATAGAGAGGATCTTATTGTTCCAAGATTCCTTACGGGGTTGAACAAGGAAATTTCATCTCCTATAAGGTTGCGCAAGTATAATTACTTAGAGGATACGTACCAAGCGACTTTGAGAGTTGAAAAGGGGATTAAGGGTGAGAAAAGCTACAAGTCCAAGAGCACTACTTCTTCATAGAGCAAGGGAAAAGAGACTTGAAAATATTCAAGCCATTGGGACAAGCCTAAAGAGACTAAACAAGATTTTAAAAATCAAGTTAAAAAATCCAAACCTAAGGTGGAGGCTAAAGAAGGAGGAAATAATGCTCAATACAAGTCTCCTACTTATATTAGGTTCCATAAGTGCCATGGCCTTGGTCATTACATAAGATATTGTCCAAACAGGAGAGTTATCATTGCAATGGAAGATGAATGATATCAAACGAGAGATAGTGACCATGGTGAAGATATTGAAGAGAAAAGTGAAAGTGACCATGGAGAGTGTGAAGAAGAAGACCTGAAACTCTACTTGGTAGCAAGAAGACTTATGGGTGCACTTGCTAAGGAAGAACTAGATCAAAGGGAGAATCTTTTTCATGCTAGATGCAAGATTATGGGAGATGATTTCTTAATGATAATTCATAATGGAAGTTGTGAAAATGTGGCAAGTTCATCTTTGGTAGAGCAATTGAATTTTCCTACAAGGAAGCGTCCTACACCATATAGACTATAATGGTTAAAAGAGTATGGGAGCTCAAAGTGACAAAACTAGTATTGATAAAATTCAAGATCGAAAAGTATCATGATGAAGTTTGGTGTGATGTAGTGCCAATGCATGCTTGTCATTTGCTTCTAGACCAACCTTGACAATAAGATAGAGAAGAAAAGCATGTTGGAAGAACTAATAAGTAATCTCTTGTTAAAGATGGACATAAATTTACTCTTTTACCTTTGACACCATTTTAAGTGAGTAAAGATTACAAAAACAAATGAGAGAATTGAGGGAAAAAGCAAAGAGTGAGCAAGAGAGAGAAAAGAGTGAGAAGAGTGATACTTCAATAGAGGAAAAAAGTGAGAAGAGAGGTTGAGGATAACCGTTCTCTTATACTTCTTATGCATAAAGATTATTTTTTGACTACTAATGAGCTAACCCCTTTTGCACCTAGTGAAGTTTCTACTCTTTTGCAAGGTTATGAAGATGTCTTTCCCGAAGAGGTACCAAGGGAACTACCACCTTTGAGGGGAATAAAGCATCAAATTGGCTTTGTTCCGGAATCTCAACTTCCAAATCAAGCGGCATATAGGAGCAATCCGGAGGCTATAAAAGAGTTATAAAAGCAAGTTGATGACATTCTTGAGATGAGATTTGTAACGTAAAGCTTGAGTCCTTGTGTTGTTCCCGTGATTCTAGTGCCAAAGAAAAATGAAAGTTGAAGAATGTGCGTAGATTGTAGGGCTATCAATAAAATTACGGTAAAGTATCATCATCCTATACCTAGTTTTGATGACTTACTTGATGAATTGAGTGGCTCTCTTATATTTTCTAAAATTGACTTGAGAAACGGTTATCACCAAATAAGAATGAAACCTGGTGATGAGTGGAAAACCGCTTTTAAAACTAAATTTGGATTGTATGAACGGATGATTATGCCTTTTGGACTTTCTAATGCACCTAGCATTTTTATGAGTCTTATGAACCATATGATGAAAATTGGAAAGTTTTTTGTAGTTTACTTTGATGATATTTTGGTGTATTCGAAGTCACTTGAAGAGCATGTTGAGCACTTGAAACAAATTTTTGATGTTCTTATAAAGGAAAGATTGTTTGCTAATTTGAAAATGTGTATTTGTTTTTTGATAAAGTGATCTTTCTTGGTTTTGTTATGAGTGCTAAGGGTGTAGAAGTTGATTATTCTAAAGTAGAAGTCATTAGGAGTTGGCCCACACCTAAGTCAATTAGGGACGGTAAGAGCTAGTCGCACCTTTGACCCAAATGATTAAGAAAGATAAGGCCTTTGTTTGGGGAAAAGAACAAGAGGAATGTTTTAGGGAGTTGAAAGATAAACTTAGCAAGGCACCACTTCTTCAACTTCCTAATTTTGAAAAGACTTGAAATTGAGTGTGATGCTAGTGGAGTAGGTATAGGAGTAGTTTTAATGCAAGATCAATAACACATAGCCTACTTTAGTGAGAAACTTAGAGGGGCGAGCTTGAACTATTCTACATATGACAAGGAGTTGTATGCCTTAGTTAGAGATTTATCAAATTGGCAACATTACCTTTGGCATGGGGAGTTTGTAATTAAATCAACCATGAATCTTTGAAGCCCCTTAAGAGCCAAGGTAAATTAAACAAGAGATATGCTAAATGGATAGAGTTTATTGAGAAATTCCATATGTGATTCACTTTAAGAAAGGCAAAGATAATGTGGTTGTGGATGATCTTTCTAGGAGGTTTATTTTACTTTCTAAGTTGATGGGATTTGAGAGCCTAAGAGAACTTTATCCTAGTGATCATGACTTTAATGAGCTTTATGTTAAATGTGATCAAGTTGGGGCATATAAGAAACCTTATAGGTTAGATGATGCATAAATTGATAAGCAAGGGAAGGAAGAGAAGGATAAGGAATTAGCCAAAGTAGAAAAACAAAAGAGATTTTATAAGTTTGATGGATTCCTATATAGAGATGGTAGGTTATGTGTGACTAGGTCCTCTTGGAGAGAAATGCTTGTTAGAGTGGCACATAGTGGTGGTTTAATGGGACATTTTGGAGTCTCTAAGACTTTAGATATATTAAAATAGCACTTTTGTTGGCCTAAGATGAAAGTTGACGTAGATAAAGTATGTGGTCAATGTGTTGAGTGCAAGCAAGCTAAGTCTAAGGCATGTACTTTTGGTTTGTATACTTCATTGCCTATTCCTAATATTCCTTGGTTTGATATTTCTATGGATTTTGTTCTTGATTTTTCTAGGACTAGAAAAGGTAGAGATAGTATTTTTGTGGTAGTTGATAGATTTTCTAAAATGGCACATTTTATACCATGTCATAAAAGTGATGATGCTACCTATGTTGCTACTTTATTTGTTGATCATGTGATTAAGTTGCATGAAAGTCCAAAAACTATTGTTAGTGATAGGGATTCAAAGTTTCTTAGTCATGTTTAGAAGGGTTTGTGGGTAAGCTTGGCACTAAATTGTTATTTTTTACTTCTTGTCACCCTCAAACCGATGGTCAAACCAAAGTTGTCAATAGATCATTAGGAAATATGCTTAGGGCCATGGTTAAAGAAAATCTTACTTCTTGGGAGAAACAATTGCCATTGATAGAATTTGCGTATAATAGGACTATTCATTCATCTATTGGCATGTCTCCTTTTGAATGTGTTTATGGTTTCAATCCTTTAACTCCTTTGGATATGACTCCTTTGCCTCAAGATATTGTTGTGAGTTTAGATGCAAAGACAAGAGCCGAAGCCATAAAGAAAACTCACGAGAATGCTAGGAAACAACTTAAAAAGATGAACCAAAAAGCGGCTACCAAAGCCAACAAAGGAAGAAACAAAATGGTGTTTGAACCCGTAGAATGGGTGTGGGTGCATTTTAGGAAGGAAAGGTTCCCTCACAAGAGAAAGAAATAGTTGCTACCATGAGGAGATGAGCCTTTTCAAATTCTTGAAAGAATTAATAATAATGCTTATAAAGTTGACCTTCCTAATGATTTTCAAGTGCATGATGTTTTCAATGTTAGTGACTTGTATCGTTTTGATGTAGGCGATGTTACAAATTCGAGGACGAATGTTTTTCAAGAAAGGGAAGATGATCACATTATGCCTATGCTTTCATGACCTTTCACTAGGAGTCAAGCCAAGGACCTTCAAATTACTGGGATGCATTTGATGAAGTTGGAATATTTGAATGATCTTTTGGAAAAGCCTAATAGAGTCTACAATTTCATCTAAATGATATTCAAGGATGGTGGCCCAAGTTCATGTGAAGAGGCTCAATTACAAGTAGAGAGCCCAAGTACCTAAAGGTCTTTTTAGTCATTATGTAGACCTTAGTATAAATAGAAAATATTAGGTCATCTTTCATTTCTTAGGCTATATTGAATATTCCTATGTATTTTGTGAGCTTGAAGGTAGACTTGTGGTTGCCTTTGAACTAGTCCTAGAATTTACAAGAGGTTTATCTTCCTCTTGAGGATTCTATTAGTGTGGGTGCTTTTGTTGATTGTATTAGGGGTGATTAGGATTTTAATTCTAGTTATTGCTAATATCTCATTAATATTTGTGTCTTGCTTCCCTCTCTTTATTTGCTTTTCAAGTCCCACTTCTTGTTCTTGCATTTTGGTTGTTATCAGTGCCCAGAGTCGTTCCAAAGCCATCAAACCACCGTGTAACCTTACCATGTACATACCCGGGGGTGATCCCACGTCACCCTGATCCATATAAGCCTGACGACACAACCTAACTGACGATCCTTAATTCAACCTTAGCCCATAAAACTTGGAACCCAATTCCCAACATCCAGAATTCCTTACAAGACCCGAATCTCGCATCTACATACTGTACAAGTCTGATCAAGCTGTATCGAGCCATAATCATAACCCAAGATGTAATCACATGATATACCACATAACTAAATACTCATAGAAATAACTTCATACTGCGATAGCTGCTCAAAACACACATGGTACCGGTGACAAACCTCATATCAAATCAAATCTCGCTCTAAAACCTTCGTATATTGTCGATGATGAAAGAAACACGCAGAAACTCATAACCACTCATCAGATCAACAAGTCACGAAGCTCCCTCTCATCTGACAAGAACCATAGCCAATTTCTAAGCTGATTTTCGATATCATCCTTCCAAACATACCGTAATCAAATTTGATAGCAATCACTTCAGGCCCAAAGACTCCATCTCATCAAGTACAAACTATTGTACTGACACGCCATGCCAATACTACCTAGAGCCACAAATTCGTGCAATTCGTGCACCAATACGCAACAATTCAAATGCACCCAAAAATGAGAAAAAAAGACTCAAATGAGAGAACCGTTCCGCAAGCTCAACAAGTACCACCACAACGCAATGCTAAGAACCCATCACACACAGTAGGACCAAAACACACGAGTCTGTCACAAAGGATCATATCCCATAATAACCCCGCTGCAATGCACGACCCATCCAAACACCGATCCATATGAAATACCTCGAGCCCCAATGCTCAAAATCAACAACTACAAGCAATTCGAGATTAAATACACGAAGTGCATGACCATGACCATGACCATGGTGAAGCAAATAACATAATATACCACCGCCCAGAGAGTACATAACCAAGGCGCAATCAACCATTCAACACCCCAGTAACTATCTTGCTCAAATTCCGCTAACATGCCCGAACAAAACCACATCATGTGTGCATATATCCAACAAATTACAACCCCTCGTAGCATAGAAGGGTAACACATAAAACATATCAGAACACGAACAAGCTCAACTCTAACCGAATGACACACCTTTCAACAATAACGATGTCAAGTCAACAAATTTGACCCGGTGAAGAATACACATTCTCATTGGGCCTATCAATGCGCCCCAAATCAACTTTGGTTGTCCACTAATATATAAATAAACCCTCTGAAAGTCCACAATGACCTAACCATAACACATACTTTCATCTGGCTAGATTTGGCCACATCTTCATAGCCCACAACCATAAAACAATCTTCTTCTGAAAACTCCCAGTCTCCAAATCCATAGAGCACACGAATCACTATACCTGATCCCAACTCCACATCTTGAATATCTAACACATCTCTCATACACGATCATCCCACGAGGAATACTTCTATAATTCTTCCGTGCCACATAGCAAAAATTTGAATATCAGCAGTCGATCAACCAGGCAAGTACCGCAATACCAATGAAGCATCCGTAAGCCAAAACACAATGCGCCTTCTGAAATACGCACAATTCTCATGCAATACCAAGTAGTAATAGCATTCACTAAACATCTTAAACCGTCCATATTGTTCAGAATTCATGACCTTCCCTCCAAAACTGAACCGTGACCTTGCACATACAAATCTCAACCCCACATAACACACTGCATCTATCATGCCATCATATGAAAAGAACGAATATCTCATAATCAACTCTAAATCACAAGTAGAATACATACCCGGTCAGTCGGAAACCTTCCGTTTTATCTCACCCAAGAGATAATCACAATACGCAACATGCTCCTCTCGCCAGTAGGAAATATCCATCTCAAACCGTGGTAGAAACCATCGAGAACTCTCTGAAACACATTTGCAGATAACCAAACCATCAGAACTGAATCTCTCTAACTTAACCAATCCACGCAGGTCATCAAACCCAAGAGTATTGCCACCAAAACACTTGTAGAGCCTCACCATATCATAAGTACCCAAAGAACCGATCATATCCATTACCATGCTAATCTAATTTACTACCAAGTTGTCCTATTTCTCCGAATTCTTTCCGAGTTACCCTCAAGTTGACACTTCTCCTTTCTAGAACACCATGATCCTTACCCCAAGCTCACCACAAGAGATCCTATCATAAAACTACACTACCCTAAGGCCCATAAGCCATTGTATTTCCTCTTAAACACCCTAAAAGTACCACAATCGAGACTCACACTCTAAAGATACATTCTGTGAATCTAAAGCTGCTTCTTTCACCTTCCTGGTACTGAAATATAGAATCCATAATGATATAGAAATACCGTGACTCTCGACACCATCCAATGTAAACCTCAGATTCTAGCCATATACAAATCTGCAAAATTTTCAAGTGCTACATATAAATCTTGAATCCATTAGAACTTTCTCGAGAGTCATCCACTCTGCTCAAACCTCAATTGCACTGACCAAACGAGCCAAACGACATGTGCCCTGTTAGTACGACGACACCCAAAGAATCAACCCTGCCTTAACACAATCAAGCAAATTCCTACTCCATGTGCACTATATCTTTCACGAATAACAACTCAATCATTCCCTGATTCCCATATACCCATAAAGTGTAACATAACCCGTATCCAAAGATTCCTTTACTCAAGTCATCCTCTATCTCAACCGCTACAAGTCATATCTGATTCACAAGCCTGCCTCAACCCGAAACTAGTATAACACATAACCATGCAATCAAATCGTCGATTGCAGACTCCCCCACCTGGCTCAAAGCCATAGGACAAGACACTCAATAACTCACAATACACATACTCTATTACTGCCATAATCCCGCACCGAAATTCAGCTCAATCCTTCATAAGCTCATGTAACACAAACCATCTAATACTTCAAATCATCTGCAAATCTCGCATTCATCCTCGTGACGGTCAGGTCAACTTTCTTAACTAATCCAAACTCAAATCGCAACACCAATAACCCACTGGTAGAAAAGAAACCCTCATCACAACATCATAAGGATCACATATCCGTAAATTACCCGGCAGGTAATAACACACCTACTTAGACTCAAACTGACATCTCTCTATACCCTTTCACAGCCACAACTGCTACGCAATCACTTAATATTCTTGAGTTTGAACTCATCAATAAGACATAAAAATTTGCTTCGTTCCACAAATGAAATTACAAGAATGAACCCCTCAAAAACCTCATAACTTATCAAGACTGTATGACACATCCACAAAAATCGAGCATCCAATAGTCCTTCTCACATCTCAAGCAAACTCTTCCTGTCACATTCAAACCATCTGAACACACCCCGCAGTCACATCCTACTCATCATATAGCCATCCAACCATTCATCGAGCCACAATTTCCACCCATAGGAACACTACCAGATATATAAGTCCAAAAGCATAAGCTCACATAACCGAAATCACCATGCTCAAGCTACAGTCAAAACCTGGCCCCAAGTCCTCTAGACTGGCCCATCATCAGCACACAAAAAATATATCTCGCAACTCATCCATGGAATCACAAGTCGTCGATACACAGCTGATACCGAGCGCTCGTATACGCATACGACTGAGTGGAAGGAATTCAAATAGATACGCTTCAAATTGAATCAATGTTGCACGATAAGGAAAGAAAGATGGGAAGTTTATCCTAAATAACCTGTAGCCTCTCAAAGATAGGTATGGACGTCATCATACTGATCCGCAAGACTCTACTAGACACTTGCTCATGACTCGTAAAACCTTTGAAGCTAGAGCTCTGATACCAACTTGTCATGACTCAAAATCCAACTAGTCATGATGGCACCTAACCCCAACCCGCTAGGTAAGCTAATTAACAATAAACCAATTCCAATGAGTTTCATTAAGAGAAGTAATGATAGTACAATTGTGCTTTTATACAAAGAATTTTCAAGGATTGGTAGTACAAATCATGAGCTTCTAAGATTTAGAGTTTACAAAGCTGGTATAAAATAAATACATCATCTATTTGAAATATACATGAATAGTTTAATAATTCTAAAGCCACCTTGAACAAAGGCCAGCAATGACTGTCGCGCCCTATTTTCTCGCGAAAGCGGGCTTTCGACGTGTTGCAACTCTTTTGGATGGGAGATAGAGTGTTAAAGAAGAGAAGAGCCACCACCTAACGATATTTAAGGTGTGTTAGGGCACCTATCATTCAAATGACTCTTTTTGACTAGTCAACGCCACCAAAGATCGGGTAAGGGCTCAAATTACCTCAAAGAGAAGGTGTTAGGCACTATTCGAGGTCCACAACTGTGGGTCCCGACCGAACTTAAGACTATGTGGATTATAATTAGGCAAGATAAACAAAGAGAGTACGGGTCAAATGAATTTATTAATACAATGAGAAGTAAGGATTACAAGGATATAACTATTAAACCTATATTAGATGTTAAACGAATAAAGAAGAAAAAAGGGGTCCTAAGTTTTTTAGCCTAAAGGATCACCCCGTGCAACATAAATAATACTTCGCAACTCCCTTGAGGTAGGGAGTTACTCATATTATTCAGCGAGCACAGACTATCATCTCCTGCTACCCGATTACTATGTTAAAGTTGTTTACCCGAAGCACGCTAATTCAATTCTAAGTCGTGCTCTATGCGTGCACTACCCGTCCCATTCCTATGGTCCAGGAGGTATTGGATCTCTACTAGGGTAGTTCTAGACCTTACTTAGGTGGATCAGAAATGCCAAAACTAGGCTACATACAAAACACATATTGGACTTCAAATATGAGCAGTTAAAGGCTCAAGTTAGCCTCCACACTTAGACAACAAATGCACGCAAGACGGGTTTTCATATTAGGCATTAGGCAGTTTCAGAACTGAGACTAATTAAAATCCTTAAGCCCTATAGACATGATTTGTATATGACCTTGGATTCAAATGTGCAGACAGTTTCAGATGTAAGGCACTACTTATAGACATGATTTCCAAACAACTATATGGTTTAGGAGTATTGCATGTTGATTATTGAGATTACATGTTATAAGTTATTAAACCTATAGACATGATTTCTAAGTGATTTATGTAGTAAGGGACAGTAAAAACTATTGGAAATGCTAAGAATTACTCATGCTTTCTAATAGTGGCGTGGCTAAGCAATAAAACAACGTTTGAAGAGTTCAACATTAGCGCTTTATAGCGAGTAGTAATACCCTATAGGCAGGATTTCTAAAGATTGGCGATTGGAACCGATTTTTTTATATTTAGCCCCTATAGGCATGTTTTTCTAGGTGAACAGTATGATACAATAGAAAATTAAATAATTAACATCCTATAGTCATAAAGCATGATTTCTAATAGCATACAAGTTGTGTAAGTGTGTGACTTTCCTAATAGCATGATTTCTACCAGTGCACATGGAAATTAAATGACATATATAACATGTTTGATAGCAAGTAGATCATATGAATACTATAGGCATGCTTTCTAACCCTTTCATGTAAATATTAGAATATACCCATTTTTCCAATTTCACTAACACCCCAATTGTTTAATACAAAATTATTACAGACCCAATGATGAATGTAATTACAAAATGTTATACAAGTAATAGCAGTAGGACCATAGCAGGCCCAAAAGAGATACCCAGTATTGTCTAGACCTTCAACAAAACTCTTTCTTCACCAATTAGCATACCCAGATCCCAACAGGGAACTACATCCATCCACACAACGATGTCACACCCTTGTTTTTAAAGCTCAAAAGGGTTTCCAAAATTAAAAAGTTACAAAAGATTGCGTTTCGAAGGATTATTCAGAGTCGCCACCAGACATTTGGTTTCGATGTGCCAGGTCACCGTTTAAAAATAATTTTCCTTTCAAAACACATTTGACTCTAAAACTGACTGCACTAGAGATTCTAGATAAGGGGGTTCATTTGACTCGGGGAGAAGGTATTAGGCATTCCCTGAGTCCCGTAACTAGTACGGTCGCATACATGATCAAGTTGGCTTTCAAAAATATTCTAATTAAGGTAAAACATGCAAAAAAAAAAAAAAACACAAAGGAGGTTCGAGGTCGTCCCCACCTAAATAAATAAAAGAAAAGAGAAGAAAATAAAATATTAAAAATCCTATATTAACCTATACTATGCTTCTTCCAGGATGTATCCTCGGCCTCCGTTTACATTAACTTCGGGGCCTTCCCCAGATAAAATATTTACAAATTCTGCGGGGCATTCCCCTGAATATAAACTAAAGGGAACGACCACTCATCTCGAATAAAAGAAAAGAAAAAAAGCCCTAAAATTTGCCTACCCGAGCATTAACGGCCTAAACATGTTTCTAGCGGTCAAAACACAATGAATAAAGCAATAAACATGTAATCTTAATTTCTCTTTCATTGAACTAAGCCCAGACCATTGTTTGCTTCTTTTAATCCACTCTCGTAACTCAATTTTCGAAATTGATTCATCAGAAACAACGCCTTTTATTTCTTGGCCTAATCTTTGCTTAACAATCTAAATCACAATTAAATTCCAAACATTAATAACTAAACAAAAGAAATTAATTCAGTAATTCAACATTAACAAACACACTATAAACTCTACAACTAACACCAAATTCATAAGAAACTCATAGGAGAACAAACAATCACAGAAATAATTTTGTATTTATCGCCACTATTAACAAGTAAAATAAAGAGAAGGGAGAGATGTTGAACCTCAATTTCTTGCGATTAAATTAGTGTATAAACGTACAAAGAGGGGTTGGGAACCGAACTCGACACTTAAACTTGAAAGAGCAGCTAAATCGACCGGAACCTCAAACACGAACTCGGACAGAAACCTGACTTATCAATCTTCTCTCTCTCGCCTTGTCTTCCTAAAGTATGTGTGCATCATGTCGCTGCTTGTTCTTTTTCCCTTTTCTTTGAATGGATTTGGCTTTAGGGAATGGCCAGTGTTGTGCTACTTTTCTTGGAGATTAGGTTCTTGGAGATGAGGGGGTGTGGCCGATTTCTGNTTTTTTGGACTGAAAATCGTTGTTCCACTCTCACTCCCATTCCCCTCTATTTCATTCTCTTTTTTTGCAGCCAGGTCCTTAGCTCTAGGTTGGAGGGATTTGGTAGGGTTTCCATAATTGGGTATTTTATATGGAGGTGGGAAGGGATGATGGCCATTGGATTAGAGGGAAATAGATGGCTAAGATTAAATCTTGTATTTTAAG